>DWRA01002411.1:0-14095 GCA_018250295.1 Spathilepia clonius
AAATCTCTAAATACCATCCATACAATCATAATACCAATACGCACTTGGCCAGCGCGGTGGACTATGGCCTAACCCCTGTCGCTCTGATAAGAGACCCGTGCCCAGTTGTAGGACAGTAATGGGTTGACGATGAAAATAGATAATATTTTTTCTTGAAAATGTAAAGGGTACCTGCACAAAAACCCAAATATGCTAGAGAATCTCGAAAGTTCGATTCTACTAAGAAAAACTAGTAACATTATTACCCATACATTAAGCTAAACTTTGCCTATCTCCCGCAGAACGGAAGCTCTTCGTGGGTATGCTGAACAAGAAACTATCTGAAAACGACGTGCGAGCTCTTTTCTCTGGGCACGGCACGATAGAGGAGTGCACGGTCCTCAGAGACGCCCAGGGTCAGAGCAAGGGCTGCGCGTTCGTCACCTTCGTGTCCAAGCAGGCAGCCATTGCTGCTATCAAGGTATTATGAGTATGACCGCCCTTAGATCAAGACCGACTTATTATTACTAATCGCCCGTAGTGTCGAAATTCACCCGTTATCAAACCCAGATGAAACCTAAACTTAACATTCACTGAAGTTATGTTTGACATTGAGTAAGATAAACTATATTAATATGTGTATTCTCAATTTGACCATAGACTAACTATAGACAAAAGACTGGATATGCGTGCGTGTGTCAAATGCATGGTAATGTTTGTGTTTTTTTTATTGATTTAATGTAATTTACGTGCATTCTTTTTTTAAATATTAGCATCATGTTCTCCTCTATATAAACTATAAGTGTGCCAAATTTTATACTAAACCTAATGAATCCAAACAAAAATTCCAGTCGCTACACCACAGTCAAACCATGGAGGGGTGTTCAGCGCCGCTCGTGGTGAAGTTCGCTGATACGCAAAAGGAGAAAGAACAGAAGAAGATGCAAGCGATGCAGGCGAGCCTCTGGGGGCTGACGACGCCCGCGGTCACGCCGACAGCGTACCTCGCGTCGGAAGCCGCGCTGTCGCCTGCAACACAGCTACAGCTCTTGCAGCAGCTGCAGGCAGTTGGACTGCAACAGCAGCTGCTGCAAGGACAGGGGTCCACATTGTTGCAAGGTAAGCTGTACGTCTCTTACTGTGGGAATATGGTATTGTATAATACTAGAAAGTTCCGGTGCTATGTGATTTTTCTTTTATCTGGGTCGGCGGTTCTAGAATATTCTAATAACAGAAAATAATTGGTTGTTTGTTTAATAAAGAATAATCGCTTCTATACGCCTTCTACATTTATAGTTCTTATGATTTCGTATGTTTTAATACCACGACAAGTAACTACCACAAGAACCGATATAGCTTATCGTATAGACTTCTGTTTAGCCGGGAATCGAACTGCTTTGCGTAAAAGATTACTATGACGTCATGCTACCTAATCGGTAACACTTATGTTTGTTTCAATTTGTTTATCTTAATTATGTACCGTAAATATATTTAAGGATTGCTGAATGGAGATATAAAGTACCTATATATTCATAATATCTCCAACATACAACCATTAATTATAAAATGTATGTTAGCTCACAAAGCGAATAAGCTTCAATGAGGCCAACACGCGCGTATGATACCGAAAAACAATTGTAGAAATTTACGTACGCTTCGTAATTGGAAACAAAATTACGACTAATTACGTATTCAGTTAGAGGAAGTCGTTTAATTATACCCATTTAAAATGCTATTACTTTTCATTGAGTTTCTTTTGTATCGGCCAGGGAGGGGAGTTTTGGGGCGGTTAATGTTGTATATACACGTATGCACACGCATCTGTGCTTTGTATAATACTATACGTTTTTACGTTTATGACTTATAACATATTCTTGTACATAAAGTATGAGCTATTTGCTAGTCGCTTTTTATTGTTTATTTCGTCCTTTTTTGTTTATCTCTATTTTGTTCTTTGTTTTGTTTCGTCACCCGTTTATGTTTTTGTTTATTTTGTTTTAACCCTTATTTTTGTTTAATTTGCGTTATCTGATGTCCTCTTAGGTGTTAACTATCAGGATATCGGTTTCAATGGCGCAGGGCTGAGCGGGGGTGCGGTGAGCGGTGTGACGGGGGTAGGGAATATTGGCGGGGGTGCGGCGGACCAGCTCCAGGGGTTGTTGGCGCCGGTGTCCGTGCAGAATTTGGCTGCACTTGCCGCGATGACCCAACCCCCAGTAGTGACGCAGGCGGCACCGATCGCACCTGCGGCCGCGCCGCAACCGGCGGCTCCACAATTGTGTAAGTACTGTTCTGTTGTTTTCCTTGTTAGTTTTAGACTAACATTATTGAACTTAGACCTTTTGATGTTTACTCTAATAAGAGATAAATTCGAATATCCTGAATTTTTCAACGGCTTTGATCATAATGTCTTTTACGGTGTTCTAAATGATTAAAAAATTTAGTCCACTAAATACGAAGAGGAACATTCGATCAAAGATGGAGGACATAATTATTGCATTATATTTAATGAGGTCAAGATAATTTCACACTTAAAAATAGGTGAAAAGCCTCGTTGAATCTGTGAAAATATTCAGGCCGACACAAGTATCCGGGTGCCAACCTTAATTGACGTTTTTTGCGCCCCACCGCCGTCCCTTTCCCAAATTTAACCTCCGCAAGACAATTAAGGCTCTATAAATTCCGTCCTAATTGCTTTACCTGTCCAAATCTCTAATTGGAATGTGGCCACGGCAGTGTGGTGGTACCATAACGATCTTTTTAGTCCACAAGTTTTTTTGGAAAATTAAGTGGCCAAATTTTTGCTGTGTTAAGTAGCTACTGCAGTCGTTACATACGTGGCACGTTCGAACTGAAATTCAGGAATGTTCTACCCTTAGAATATAGAAAATACGTAGAAGGCGTATATGAAGCGTCGGATATCCAAAATTAAACCCTCCGATCAAACTAATGATTAGGACGTATCTGTAGCCACTAATCGTAAGTGCATTAAACATTACAAAAAATAATTACACTAAATTAGGTAAATCTGTTTACTTTAACTTATTTAACAAAAATACAGTTTTACTTCAATACAGATTCTGCATATTTTTCATATTCTAAGTTTGTATCTAAAATTAGTTACAGATGCGTTAGCACTCCTCTATAAGAGTTATAGAGGTGGAACACCCTATAACGTAACCGTACCGCACGGTAACTACCGTACCGTACCGCACGATAATTACAGTACCGCACGGTAACGTACCGTACCGCACAGCAACTGCAGTACTGTACAATACTGCCCAGCAACTGCAGTACCGTACAGTGCCGCCGTATCGTACCTGCTGTATATACATATAACTCAATAGCGCAAAGTATTTTGGATCAAAGTCGTCCAAAAATAAGTGACGATGTTGCCAACTCCAAATCCAATTACCCAATATCTGGGATATTGCAAGAACTGTTTAAGTATTTTTGTCCACAAACTTTCCTATTTCAGGTTGGACTTTTTTACGTTATTGAGAGACTTAAAAACGTTAATTAACGATGAAACTTTTTCACACTTCAGGTCTTCTCGGGAAGACTAACATCACAGGTAAAGAAAGTCGAAAGTGTGTGTTTTATGGAATGACTTATCTCTGTTGGTTTCTTAGATGAGTGCAATAAATGAGATTGATACACCATTGCTTTGATTTTATATTTCTACAGATAAAAAATTAGGCGCCCAAATTTAGTCAGTTCCGTTGACAAGTATTTTAATTGTATAGTTAAAAAATAAAAATGAAGGATATACGTGAAAGTATTTCCTACTTCTTAATGTTATATTATTATTACAGTTACTTTCGAGTTATTTTAATTGTATTTCGTAAAAAGTTAACAGTTACACAGTTAAGTTATAGAAATATTAGCAAAATTTGCCGTTTAAACTATTGTACCATCCTGGCGGCTTATTAATCTCATTTATTACAGTGCTCTAGGAAAGCTTGGTTTGATATCTGTGCGGAATTGCATCGATTGTAGATCTGACGTGGCTTGTTAGGCTTTGTACAGGCTCAGCTAGGCTGAATGACGCCAGTGTATAACTTGTGTTTTAAAGTCTGTGGCATTATACGTTATCTGTATTTGATTGTATTTTTTTCTTGAAATCGATTTGGCGCGCGCTGGCTTGTTCTTTTTTTGTTAGTTTGATGGCTGTCAATGATTTTTTTTACGTTTGTGAATAGATTTTTTTTGTAGTTTGACTTATGAAATATCCGTGCATGGACAATTAATATGCTTTTTCCAAGTGTTTTTCACGTTAACCACTAACTACAGTTATTTTAAAAAACTAAATGGTAACTGTAAACTAACTCGATTTAACGCACATTTCATTTAATTCGTTATTATTTCCTTATTCGATTTTAATTAATTTAGGTTATTTTAACTTAGTATACGTAGTTAATTTGTAAAACAGTTATCATAAATTTGGTTTTGTAATTTAAATTAAATAAAACAAGGAAAACAACGTAATTTTAATAGGTTCGTTAAACGACATAAATAGCGGTAATATTTTTCAACTATTTAGGTTAATTCAAAATCATGGAACATTTATCAATATTGTAAACAAATATGGCGGAATTTCTTATAACGTGTGAGCAAGAAATATAGCCGCCAAAAGCCGCCATTCTGGGTAATATTTTTCATTGAATCAAGATAAACCTATACCATAAATAATTCAGTTGAATAAGCCGAAACAAGATTAGATTCGACTCACACTACTTTAATCAGGCATAGACAAATAGAAAAACACAATTTTACAATTATTTGTAGAGTTACTTAACATTTTAAATCGTCTTCTGTTAATTAACATGTGTTTAATGTTCGCATGAGCGTGTTAAAAACTAAATTATTGTTTTACGATCCGTCGTGTGTGTTTGCTATGTTCTGATGTTCGGATATTGTTCGATTTTTATTGTGTTATTGTTCTCTGTTCGCGAATGTGTGTGTTATACCTACTAATAATGTACGCGTCATAATGGCATGAATGAGTAATAAAACAATTGTCGTCATAACTTATTGTACAGGGTGTCCCAAAAATCAACGATAACCAAAAACAATGAAGACAGATGACTATGAAAAAAATAAATTGCAGTTTTATCACATGATATAATAAATTGATAAAAATATCTACTACACTGTAACCAAATAATGGCACTTGCTTGACGTTAAACATCCTGAAATCACAAATACAAATACATTCTCATAATTTTAGTCAATATAAAACTGTATTTTAAATTGTATGTCTATTGTCACGATATATACAGTCACAAGGCACTGTTGATGTTTGAAAGATACACTTTTACAATAAATTTTAAAAAAAACCATAGACATAGAATACTTAATTACAAAAATAAATCCACTTAACGTTAATAAACCTTTAAGGACTCATTGACATTTGAAATTGAGACATTAACACCCGACTCATATGTCAGCTCAATGAATACTTATTTCAAATTTTCGTTGACAGACTCATTCAATCCTTCGTTCATTATTCGTTCTATTGCTCTAGTCATTTGACAATGTGATTTAATTTACAGGAGCTGTTTATTTTGCAATTGAACTGGAGCTCAAAACCTCGTTCAGAGAGATAGACAGTAAAAACAGAGAGAGCTGGTTCAGAGTCATTAAATACTTACTTGTTTACCTGTCCCAGTTACGTTAAATAAACAAAAATAGATTTCCTAAACTCGAGAGAACAAACAATATCCTTTTACATGGAAAAAGTATAAATGTATAAAAGATGGACAACAATATAAGCATTCACCTTCCATCTACTTATAGTTGTATAACGCGTGTTAGTATAACTTCTTTACGATCGCAGTTCAACCGTACAAAGGATTTTCTCGCATTCAAAGGGACTCGAAGGGCACATTTCCCTAATTCGGATTGACACGTGTCTGGATGCCACTTTTTATTCCTTTAAGTCTCCCCTTTTACGAATACGATTCTATTATGAGTAGTAGCAAGGAAAATCGGATAAGACGTCTCTAGTTGCCATTCGGTTGTTTGAAATGTGACCGCTTTTTCTTTTACTTTGGGCGCGGAAAAAGTACAGTAAAAATAGATTGTGTAAGCTACTCGAATAGGGATAGGATTTGCTACAGGGATTTAAATTCTACTTTCTTTTTAAAAATCAAATGTTTTAATAATATAAAAGTGTACTAATATGAAAGAGATACATTTATTGAAATAAAATACATTTTTAATTATTTAAAAGACAATTTCCAACGAATGAAACAACAAGCGAAGTCCATACATTTAATTACATGAATAAAATAAAAACTCAATTTATAGAAATTACTCGTAGATTTTATCAGTACGGCCTTAGAGTCTCTACACACTATTGCGAGAATGTGGTCACAATTCCCCCCCGACTATGGCAAGAGGCTAACCTGGCAACATTGCAGGGTCCACGGCCGAGCCGCTGAGCTCGGCGTACGCGGCGCAGTTCGGCACGTTCGCAGCCGCGCCGCTCGGCTCCGTGCTCGGCTCGGCCGCGGCGGCCGCGGCGGGGAAACAGGTCGAAGGTGAGTTTATAAAGTTCAACTGTTCATCATTTGTACGCAGTAGAAATATTTAAGATGTTAGTAACATTTTATAAAGCGGTAGAATCCTTTGTGGTTCGACTCCGGCGACAACACCGCCACACCAATTTCTGCCTAATAACAGCAATGCTTAGCGCTGCTGTCTTCTGGTTTGAACGGTGTGGTAAGAGATCTTTATCCAAGACATTCCAACATAGTTCTCAGGGGTAGCGACGCATCTGTGGTCGACTTCAGGTAGAATTCTAGGCCTATTAAGGGTGGATTACAGATATCCATGCGCAGCGGTTGCCACTTACCATCAGGTGGACTGCATACTCGTTTACTACACTATCATATAAAAAAGAATACTTATACCAACCTTAAAACCACTTCCACATTATAACGCTGTGATAATTCCTATTTTGAAGTTTTAGCCAAATTTTATATTGTAAGACAGTAACTAGCCTTTATTACACATTCACTGCCTTTGGTTTCTAGGTCCGGAAGGTGGCAACCTGTTCATCTACCACCTGCCGCAGGAGTTCACAGACACGGACCTAGCGTCCACCTTCCTGCCGTTCGGCCACGTCATATCCGCCAAAGTGTTTATAGACAAACAGACGAACCTATCAAAGTGCTTCGGTTTCGTCTCGTACGACAACGCCGCCTCCGCGCAAGCCGCGATACAAGCCATGAACGGCTTCCAAATAGGTACAAAGAGACTCAAAGTTCAATTGAAAAGATCCAAAGAACTATCGAGACCGTACTAGAATATTCCAGAACTTGTTCCTAGTGAAAATCAAATTAAAACAAAAGAAAGATTAAATAAATGAAAGAAACTATCGCAGAGGTTGTAAGTTTTTGATCGTTTGTTGTGATGTATCCGGTGCACTTGAACTGATGGTAGTCGATGACATTTTGTGTGATTTGAGATAGACGTTGCATTTCGATAAACACGGCCATTACCTTAATAGCTCGCTTGATTAATAGCGGCACCTGTTTATTTAAATTCGTACTGTAAATAAGTACATATTGTTTCTCTTTCGTCTTAAAATTCCCAATAAGTAAGTGCATTAGAGTTGCCACTTATTTTTGCGGATATGTCGCGTCTATCTCAGATTATTTATAATTTCGTTGACGGTAGTTCGTAATTTTCATTCGAATGTCGAATACGCGAGTCCACGTGCACAGTTGTTATCTAATAAGAATAAAGTTAAGGTTTGTGTCAAAGGATTTATCGTTTCCAAAGTATTCCCCAAATTTGTTTATTTACTTACTTACTATATCATAGTAATTATTATATTATTATTGCTATTTTTATTTCATAAACGATAAGTTTTAGTCACGCTACCATAGATTAAAATCGTAGATATGCCCTCGAACCATAAATATACTGTTTTCAAAATTACTTAATACATTGTCAAAATTATTAATATACGACTAAAAGTCATGCCTCATTTCGGAAGTTATGACGTACTCACATTATATAGGTATATGTATGATTTGAAATCAAAAATTCATACCATAGACTAAGTGAACAAATTGTTGCCATATGTAAAAAATAAACATACTGACATTACACTATTACACGAATGCGAATACTAGTTGTCTGTTTGGCGCGCTTTACCAAGCTATCTATATCTTCTGTCTTGCACGCAATATTCACAGTCTTGTCTATCAAAAAAATATAACTCTGGTCACTTACTCTATGGTTAATACAATTATTGACATTTTTATTTATAAAATTGATGGATAATAGGGAGCATATCTACGATTTAAATCATTGCGCGTTAATAATAAGTTGGATGCGTTTAGCGACCGTTGCGATTAGTGAACGCCAAAGAGACGGTACTAAGATATTTTCGTTTCCGAGCTAAATGTTTGAACGCGTCGTTTTGTGTCATAACTACGTTATATTGTATAATATAAGAGATATATTTTTGTCAACCTATGCAACCGACTTACCTTAAGTATTGCTGTAGTATACACCGTTTCGTTCTACGGAACATAATTTTGATTTTACACTAAACTTATGTTCATGTGTTACCAATTGATAGGTGATGTGGTCATTGTCAGTAACATTTTTAAGTCTTTGTTTAAAATTATAAGATGTTAGAATAACGAAATGATCTCAAAGTGATCAGTGTATTTATTGTTTTCCCTCACTTGTTGTCAATATCGTACTTAATTGTGTTTCTCTAGAGCTTATTTCACGTTTGTATTTTAATATCATTCGATTGTACTAAACGTTGTCATGTCTTCGATTTCCCACTTCTACAACCAATTTGAAGTCTTCATGTTGTAAGATGGTTTTATTGCTAAACAAATATGTTAAAGCTACGTGTCTTAATTCATTTTTACTAAAATTGCACATTAAAAAGCTATTTGTTTTTTAATCTAAACATTGCATCCTCTTACTAATGATGCGGGTCAAAAAGTATATGAAAAGACATTTCGCGTCAATAAATTTCTTTTGTACGGGAAGCCTAACTAACAATTTTAAATGAGACTGCTCAAAGAAAGTTGTCACACTGACAATGAGGTGTACGGGTTGTATGTTTCGAAAATCTAAACTTGTTTACTGAAACTGTTGTAATTGCTACGTCGAAACTATGTAGGTACCGACGTCACATCTTTCACGATTTTAAAAGTACTACATGACTACAACGGGTGGAATAAATTGATTTGCTAAATTTCATATAATTATTATATTTTGTATCTAATACTAAATTCTTAAAATCATCGTAATCATAAAATAAAAATTTGAGTCCGAAATCTAGAGACAACAATTATATTACCCCGAGCGTTATGAAAACAATATTAATAAAACCATACACTTAGGTAATTTGTATAGTTCGTGGTGTTACCAACACGAAATTACAAAAATAATCTTGATAATCGTGATTTAAAATTATATTAAATCAAGTGACATTTAATATAATGCAAAATAGTTCAGTAAATGAGTAGATTCATCAAAAAATACAACCTCGAACAATGTTGCATCCGTTAGAAATACAATTTCCTTATGTTACCTAATTATAATTGTATGAACATCGATCCTTTAGTCAAAAATTTTTGTTAGGTTAAGTATTTAATAATATACTTTTGTGTAAGTTCGACATTCATTCATTCATAAGCATATAAATTGTTTTCTTTTTGTCTATTTATATTATAAGTACTTATTCGTCACTTTCTTTCCTTTATTGGCGCGTTACGATCCAATTTTTTGTCTAAATGTTTCAGTATTTATTGAAATAGCCAATTTTTGTATGCAAAATAATTATAGAATTGGCTGTTTAAATGAATGCCAATGCCTTTAAAACTTATAAAGTCATTGTGATTACACCTCTACTATTTGTAGCATCATTTTATTCTAATTTTAAAATTTAAATTAAGTATTAATATATTGTTTATTCCTTGTTTGTATCACTTCATTATTTAAATATTATTAAAAGGTCGCTCAATTGGAAATTTCACTACTTACTATTGCTTCATGCTATAAAATATACTTAAAATGATTCATTCAAATTACTTATTGCTTTCGCGCGAGTTGCCGTTAGTAAAAATGACCAATAGAGTAAAACATTAAGATTTTTTTCTTTTTCTATTATTGTTAAGTATTTGTTCAATTCTTTTTGTAAAAGAACTGATGTAGAGCGTCATTATTATAACTTAATTTAGTTGAGTATTATATTGTATTTAAAGAGAAAGTTTATCTAAATGGGCTTATTGTTTATTTAGTATAATTTTAGCCAAGTTTGATGTCTGAGGAAAGACAATATCTAGACTGAATAAGTTTCCTGTCTTAGATGTTATACAGCTGTGTTGTAACTTCAGTTTGTTATTGTCTTGGCATACACTAGTTCCTTACGGCTCCAGTCATAATGGCCTACGATGGTTTGAGCTAAGACATAGTTATTGGCTACAATTAAAAGTACTACAAATTCTTGATTAACTTAGCCATCGTAGGTCAATATGTATCGAGCGCTTTAGAGGGCATTCACGATACAATCATTATTTCTTTGTTAATGTTAATAAATAATTACAAAAGGGGATGTATTGAGTTTTTATGTTGTTCGGAATAGTTCTGTCCCCACACTACCGTAAATTATTGAAATCTGTATCGCCATGCATGTTATTTTACTTCACACTTTGATTAAATAAATCTTTAGCGAAAATTGAAAACGCACAAGTTTTTAAGATAATTTTATTTACTTTATGTAGGGTACACTATGATCAGTAGCGACTACTATAGAGCGATTTACACTAATTACATTTGTAATTAAAGTAAATTTTCTAAATTGAATCTAGATTTGGAAACACTGGTAATTTCTAGGAAAATCAAGTTACAAAAATTAATTTGTTTAAAAATAATGTCGATACATTTTTCTATCTGGCAATTCTATTTCGAACAAGAGTCCTGGGCACGGCCATATTGAACAGTCTGTTTATAGGTGTGATTTAGATAAAAAAAAATGAAAATATGTATAATATTAAGAGGATTTTCTACCTACTTATAGTTTCTCTGAACTGTACAGTTAAGAGAACTCGTTATTGTTGTTGTAACGATAAATACCTACCCTTTCTGACGTAATAGCTAGCGACAAAGTGAAATACGATTGTACAGTTTGAAAAGTTTTGCTGTTGACTGTAAAATATATCTATCCTTTTATGTCTGTTTTTCTATATCTACAGATGCAAATTCTTAACAAGACCTATGTGTCCATTCTGTACGGTCTGTGTATAATTATTGCACTACTTCCGGGAAATTAATTAATAAAAAAATTGATTTATCTTATTGTAAACGCAAAGTGTATATCGCGGATTATTTTGTTAAAGACTTTAAAAAGATCCCTTGTTTGGATTCATAATCGGAGACCATAGATACGTAAATACGGTTAAAATCACGAACAACCGAAATATAGAAACTATTAAATTGTCCATAGTATATCTGTGGTAAATGGTTATGGATCAAAATGATGAGGGATGTCGAGTCGGACTATAGTATAGACAAAAGACTAGGTATTTGCGTTGTAACGGAAGAAAATATATTGTGAAATTATTATTGATTTGTGTGATTCGGGAATTTAAACTTTCATTAAATTATATCAGGTCCATCCAGTTTACATGTTATATTACGTACATTGAAATATCATATAAATATGACTTCAAAAGGACAAAAGTGTATTTAATTACAGACAGGTACATAGATAAAACAGCATTGTAAATTAAGTTTATAAAATGTCAACAGATTATAAAATTTGCCGCCCGAATCGTGTTCACCGATTATGATAATTGTGTGCATCGCAATAAACTGTAGCGCTAAACGCTAAAACGCTAGTTAGTGCATCATTACTATTTTTCAGCAGGATTTTGCTTCAAGTACCTACTTACGCCTGTTACTCAATCTATCCAATTTTTGCCTACCAAAGATCAAAATTTGCCAATAATAACGTATGCAGAAATTGTCAAATCTCGATTTTAGGTAGGCAGAAAATAGAAAGATTATTTATTAATAACAGCGAGACGCAGAGTATTGTAAGCTTGGGTTATCGTAACACTTCGCAGCCTAGCATTTGTTATGGATAAACGTTTGTATATTATTTTGAATGAAAACGGAAATTTACGACATATGCCTAACCGGTTGTTACGTGATGAAACACGTAGATACTAGTGTCACCTGGTAGACATTTGCTGAGTTGCGGAGATACTGATAATACTGCAACGCGTCAGTGCTATGATTATATTTTTTAAGCGCTTAAATTATAAATTATAGTAAAATAAAAATATTCGAAAGAAATCTATATGAAAAAAAAACAAAAGTCACGGTACCTACAAAACCAGCATATCCTATTACAGACGCAAAATTTATTTTTACACTATTTCGAGGCACCTTATTTAGTAGGTATACAATTGGTATAAAATTAATATAAAGAACTGTTTTATACAACACCCGTTTTGTTGATATGAATGTAAATAAATGTCAAGTTAAATAACTGTGTATTAATTTTTATACCTATCCTAAATATATTCTATACCTTTATAAATCCTGTAACTTTCATGAATATTTAACTGAATCAAGATGACGCTATCATCACGAGAAGAAACGTCCATAATTATGTAATAATCCATAGTTATATATTAAAGAAAAGAAAGAAAGACACTTTATACACTCACAGCTCCACACAAACAAACAAAATACACAAACACCCAGACCCAGAACAGAATTCATCATTCAAATTTCTGTCTGACCGGGGATCGAACCCGGAACCCACTGCGTGTCAGACCGGTATGGTGACCTCTCCGCCACGCGGGTCGTCTTATACAAAGTAATTATACAAAGTATTATACAAAGTAAAGTGTAAAATAAGTTACATTGCTTAAAAAGTTTACGTACAATTTCACGGATCAAGCAAATATGACTTGCTATGAAAATAAAATCAAAGGACATGTAACTTTACAATAAGGAGTTCAAGAAGAGATGTATATATCTCCTGCGGCACAACGCTGTAGATTTCGTATAATTTATCATGTCGTGTAGCGGCAGTCTCTCGTATAAACTAAATAAATCTGTTCCGTTTTAATTTAAAAAAATAAATTCATATCATATTTTCATATCGTTATATCTACAGACAGATTTTTACGTCATTATAAGATAACATTATTACGCGTAATAATAACAGCGTGGTAGAATATACTGGAGCATGCTTCACGCTGTACAACTATAGTTTTTTATATAATAATCTGCTGAATACGCTGGAGCATACTCCACCACTTTCTCAGTTCTGAGAAGATCAATGCCCAGCAGTGGGACATTAAAAGGGCTGTAGCAAACGAAAATAAATAAAACAACAAAGTAAACTACAAGATTTATTAACCTACTCAACATCTGTTTTCTCTATATCGATGAGAGTTTGCTCTGAATCTGCTTTTTCATCTTTCGAACTATCTGTGGGCAGATCAGTGGGACCTTTAACGGGTTTTGTGGTTTTTATCAGCCCGTTTTCATCCGCTAATGGCAGAATATCACAAATTAACGGCGATTCCACGCCAAGGATGTAATAACATGTCCTCGGTTCCAGGAGGTATAAGGAAACTTGAGCCGGGCTTGATGAGTTTTCTAAGCATTTGAGTTTAACTTCAGTTTGCCGTGGTTTGCCTGTTTTGTCACAAATCTCACCGTTCGCGTAGAAGTGGGACACTGATGTGCGTTGTTCTGAAACAAAATACGTTTTTTTAACTAATTGCTACGAAAATGTGATATCCCTTTGATTATATATTGGGCATGTTTCTAGGTTCCTATTGATCCAATTATTGTTTTAGTTATTGTTAGGTAAAAATAAACCTGTAGATATCTATCAATGAAGAAAAACTAATCTAAAGACATACAGGTTTCTGAAACACGTCACATGTCATATAAAGGTGGTAAAACCCTTTGTAGTTCGACTCCGGCGGCACCACCGCCAAACTTATTTCTGCCTAGTAACAGCAGTGTTGAGCGCTGCTGTGTTCTGGTTTGAAGGGTGTGGTAAGGGAGATAAACTTAACGAGGCATTCCAACTTAGTCCTCAGGG
>DWRA01002412.1:0-14094 GCA_018250295.1 Spathilepia clonius
CAGCGCTTAACACTGCTGTTATTAGGCAGAAATAAGTGTGGCGGTGGTGCCGCTGGAGTCGAACTACAAAGGGTTCTGCCACCTTTAAACAATATACACTGATTTACGGCAAAAACATAATTTTAGTTAATGGATTTTTTAATAGCTTCACGAATTTTATAAAATATATCTCGATATATACGGAAGCGACTTTACGATAAAAAATCCAATTCAATTAGTTTTGTATGTATTTTTGCATTTGCATTGGTGCAGCGCTAAATTGAGCCTCTATCACACCGAAGCGCAACTAAGAAAACCTTAACGAATGTTCATATTTTTCAATTAAAATGCCATAAAAAATATACACAAAAAAGTAACTGTCATTGTTAAAAACAAATGAAAGCAAAAAAATATTATTGAGTAGTGAAGTTTATTTATTTTTAATTAGTTTTTCGTATTTTTTCTCACGTCAAATATGTTTTTTTTATTCTTTTTGAAGTTCATATCGGTGTAACAATCACCTTGAGGCCACCTTGAGGAACAAAAACTGTAACTAGTCATGAAACTGCTGTCTAATAATGAACAGGCAGATATATTAGTATCGCACTAGCCTACATTGAAATACACTTCAAAGTAAAATAGATATATTTTGTGTACATTACATAACTGTTTGAGGATTGAATGAGAAAATATATATCGATTTTTTTTACATACTCGTGGTAAAATCTATATACACGTCGTATTTACATATTAGGTTTATATACCCTGTATAAAAGGATTGACATATCAAAAAGAACTAAAAAATACAGATTTAAAATAAAAAAAGTTGTCTAAAATACTTTTCTGTGGCTTAAAGAAAAATGTAATGAGATTTGAAATGATATATTTTTATATACGTATGTAGTATGTTTTTTTAAGATTTAGAGTAGCATCCCAGACAGAAGTCTACTGACAGCGAACAGGTAATTAATTTTACAAAAAAGAAAATCATTTTTTGCTCTCAAAATACTTTTAGATTAAAGTTAATCACAATCACTAACTCAACGTATACCATTACAGCAACTAATTTGTTTCCATTCATATAATAAGGACTGTTGTATTGTTTGTTTGTAGGTTGTTTGCCTACCCGTTGATACACTACAAAATATTAATACACGGTCAAGATTTACGTAATGTCGATAGCGATCGACCACAGACAGACGATTTAAATTGCAGTTCGATGACGGTGCATATTCGATAAATTTCTTTTCGCAATAAAGGCTTCAATTTATTTAAGGTTAATTAAGAATTTATTATAACTACGGGTCAAGAAGTAATTTAGATTGCGCCCTTATGCAACTTGGGTAGCTTGCAACTGGGTATAATAACTGCATTGTACGTAACTTCCCGTCCTGTTTCCTTTTGTAACATATTTTTAGAATGTTTTAAAGGTGGTAGAACTCTTTGAGGTTCAACTCCGGCGGCACCACCGCCACATCTATTTCTGTCTAATAACTGCAGTGTTAAGCGCTGCTGTCAACTGGTTTGAAGGGTGTGGTAAGGGACGAACTGACGTATCCGAGGCATTCCAACTTAGTCCTCAGGGGTAACAACGCATCTGTGCGTATTGTATACAGTTTTATGAGACTTCAACTTCCTCATAAAGCATGGTTTTTCACTAAATTCGCCGTTAGCAATCTGTTTAATGGCTTGGATCCTTTCCATGGGAATGCGCCCTTCATTTTCTAGTGCCAAAGTTTCTCAAAGATAATTTAATTAAATTTCGTTTAACTTAAAACAAGGTACGAACTTATTATTGTTTTCATACGAGTAACTTAAACGTTTTAGAAAAGATGCAAAGAAAAGAGGAGATGTAAGGTAGTATGAATGATCTATCTATTGTGAAGAAGTAGCAAACGAGCTTACAGAACACACATAACAACCCCAAGTACGATTAGAATCCTACCTGGGACCAATCACTGATTAGTTGCTACTCTGAACAATATATGGAACGCGTAGGATAAATAAAGTTGAAAAAATTCTGACAATGCTTCTCGTTTTTCTTTAGCGGTAAATTGATGGCGATATGCATATTTAAGATAAACAATTATTCTAAATATTTTTTTACTTATACGAAACAAAAACCACAGAATAATGAAATTCGAGTATTCAAATCTTCTTTTGTTTTTTTTTGTGTGTGTGTACTAATATAAATTAAATTAGAATTAGCAAAAAAATAAGTAAACATATATGAAGACTCTAAAAGATATAATAAACGGATTGGTTTGCTTTATGGTACTCCTTATAACATGAGCATTCTGCCACTCAAAGTGCCGTGAAAATCATTCCAACCGTTTAGTATATTACCCCAAACAAACAGAGAGACAGACAAACTAAAATTTAATAATTGTGTTTTGTTATATAGGTACCAAATACTAAAAGTATTTGCATTCTTATGCAATTATGTCAGTTAAAAGCTGTCATTTTGACATTAGGTACAAACACTTCCATTTTGTTTCTTTAGATGTGTATAGAAATTCCGTAAAAATAGTGTTATCTACAACACTTAGATTTAAACGATTACCAATAAGGCGAGAAATATCTCGAATCATAAATAAAGTGACCATTAAATTAATGCTTTCATTTGGACAATGCCGCCACTGGTCAGACGAGCTTCCAAAATTGGACCCTATGATTAATGGCACCAATATTTTATTCCATTAGCATTCATTTCGTCGTCTGGCTATGTTATTTGCAATAAAGTTTTAATGATCGCCAAAATATATCGCTTTATTTCGTACGAGAGATATTGAATTATGCGTATTGTCGCTTCTCTTGGTCATTATTGTCTCGAATGCTTTTTATTAAATGATGAATATTATTATCGTTAACGCATTATTTTCACACTACCGGACTTGAGTTCTTGTGGAAATGAGAAGGCCAGCCGTACTGAACAAGTGTGGATTGGTAGACTTCACATGTCTTGGAGAACATTATGAAGAAGTTCTGCAGTTTTAAATATATAGGTACGCACAATGCAGGTTCCCATTATTTAAAGTTATTACTTATAACATTACAATAAAAGCAATATTAAAGGAAATGGTGTTCTTGGTTTTTGAGTTAATTCCTTTGAGCTTGTTCCTATGAAGTATGATTTTTTTCGTATTTCAAAGTAGCAAATGCGCATGCAGAAGACCTGACGGTAAGTGAGGTCATAGACATTCATAACCTTATCTATGATTCCTACTTCGATACGGGCACAGATACTTACGTTGCTACCCCTGTGGACTATGTTGAAACACCTCGTGTAAGTAATGTAATGTAATTTGATGCAACAATAACTTTACATCTTCATTATACTTCTTAAAATAACTGGTATCAGAACATAATATTGATGTTCTCTTGGAAACATTTACAAATTGATGTCGATTATCTTCTTATCACACCGATCGAATCGCACTTACCATTGATCATAAATGCTAAAGGCTATCATGACACTGTTATCCTTTTATAAAAGTTCTTATCAAAGTTAAAAATATTATTTGGTAATCCCAAGATAATAATTTTATTTATATGTAGGAAGAGATATTTCTGGAATTACCTACTCACTCTTTTATTACGTATTTAAAAATATTAAGGTAGTTTAGCTGTTTTGTCTGAAACAGAACGTTATCTTGTAATTTAAAATGTTTTATACGTAAATAAATTGTTATTTTTAAAAATTAGGTACTTTAGATAAATTAGAAAAAAATTTAAAGAAATATCACTTTATCTAATAATCTTATTTTGCTAAATAAAACAATAGTAATCCGAATTCGGTCACAATCATAAATTAGACATTTTTTTTTACGTATTAACATTTTATTTAAAGATTACAATAATACTTTATTGAAAATTTACTTATTGAAAAAATAGGTTGACGTACAAATAAAAAACATACTGAAATGCTTTGTTTTGGCTACTTATTTTTATTTATATATACTCAGATATTTCATACACATATTTTCATTACTTGTCATAGTTTTAATCTAATCTAATGTAACCTAATTTAATAATTGAACTTGTTTCTAATAATGACCATCAATACGTATTAAGGCGGTGCGGCGAAGACAAGATCTAGTGACCGCGGTTGTAAAGGGCAACGTGAATAATATAGCAATGGTCGATATTGCCACAGAGCTGGTGAAACGTAGAAAGGACATATTAGCATAGGACGTTTTAGCCATATCATGAAAATGATATAATTTGTCATAGTTAGCTCTACTAATTACTAATTAACTACTAGCAAAGCTCTACTAACTGGCAACTAAAAAATATTTATTATTTCTTGTATAAATGGAACGGGGATATTACTTACAATAAAAAAGACATCATTGTAGTTCACTGAAAAAAGGAGAAAAATAAATATTTTACATTTATGATTTATGATGCGTGTCTCAAATTTCAGCCTTTAAATGCATTCCAAATATATAAGCGTAACGAATATATGAGTGAGAGAAAGTTATGTATGTATTAGTATAATCAAGTCACAAGACGATTGTCTTAAAAATCCTCAAGTCCAAAATCATAAGCGTGTTTACACATTAAAAACAAAAGAAAACTTTGATATCCGATCCATATATTGTTGCGAAACATTTCTAAGTGATGTATAATCTGTGGATACGGCAGAGAGAATAAAGGAGTTGCCGGTTATCTATGGAATTCGGCGCGGGCCAGTGACTCACGCAGCCAGCGGCCACACCTGACGATGGCAGCCCCTGGCTAATACCAAATACATTTTACTAGACCTGACATTTGTTACTAAATATAAACCGTCCATTCGGTGTTTGAATGTTAAGTAAAACAACACTTTTGTTTGCCATCCAAGTATGCTATTGATGGGGTAAGGGTGAAAGACAGCAGTGGGGCTTAATAGCTGGCAAAGTGCGAGTTGAATTTATATACGAAGTGTTCCTTACAATCAATTTATTTTTATTTTTAATAATTGTGATCGTAGTAGCTGCAGAGGTACATACAATGTGTCTATTTTTGACGGTTCAATAGATAAACGAAAATACATATTTCTTGTATGGTAATAAGTCACGTTGAAAAAATGAAAATCCAACAACTTAAAAAAATGAAAATCCAAGAGTAACTTCCTGGATTTTCATTTTTTTAAGTTTTAGTAATTGTTGTTATAGCGGTCAATAACTGCAAAAATTTCAAGTGTCTATCTTTCTTTTAAGATATAGAGCTCGGTGACAGACGGACAAACAGCGGAGTCTTGTAAAAAGAGTTTCGTTTTTAACCTTTGGGTACGAAACCCTAAAAACATACTTCCGTCAAGAACAAAATAAGAACACTTATATACAGCAGTACAGTAAGACCGCTGTTTACTCGATGCGTCTTGAATATGAAATTTTTCGGCAGAATAACTGTCAAAAGTGTGTATCAGACTTCTAAAATAAAATCGAAAGTATTGCGTTTCTAGGCGTGTCATAACTGCAGTTCTGTTCTGCTTATTGTAGGTGTACGTGACCAGCTCCCAAATACCATGTAGACGCGCAACTTAACCGCAGTTTGAAAAGTCGAATAGTTCTTATTTTATTTTTAATAACAATGATTTATGTTACGCTTTTTAAATGTTCGGATGTTATTACATTTCTACAATGAAATACGTTCGTTTTTTGTCCAAGATGTTTATTGCTTCGCTTGATTGAGGGACTTTATCTGTACGGACACCTACATTATGAATGAACTATATTCACGTAATTTTTTCAAAGATTGAAGTAGCAGTTCTATTTGCCTAATAACAGCACTTTCCAGCGCTGCTGTCTTTTGCTTTGAAGGGTGTGGTAGGGAGACATACTTAGCCGAAGCATTCCAGCTTAGACCTCAGTATCTGTATCAGATATCGGTTTATTATTCTTCATGTTCTGTATCTAGCAGTAGGATAAGTCGGCTGATAAAAGTTAATTTATATAGGTATGTGAAATTTCTATCAACATGAAGGTGAAAAAAAATCAATGTTGCTTATTGCCACCAGTCGTCGTCTTGCCCTCGGTGAGTTACTATCCTCTCGCTGTTATCCACATGGACTAGCCATGGTATCGTGTGTGACGGGTAAAGTGCATATATGCTACTCTTCAGGAAGACCAACTTCGTCGAGCCCTGTGATAGCGCCATGCGCAGACACGATTCCAGTATGCAGATGGACTTGGAGGGCAAGGTTGGTGGTTTCTTTTTATATTTTATCTAACGATAAGGCAGTCATAGGCTGACTGCGTTATCGGTAGGTATGAAAAGAACCTAACCTGATAGAAAGTAGTCACCGTCGCCTATGGACATTTGCATCACCATAGGAGTCGCCAATGCATCGCCGGTTCATTTAGTCATTTGCGGGGATGATGATTGTGTCGTATTTCTTACAAATCTGTACAATACAAGATGTTTTTAGGATGTTAATAGTATTTCTATTTTCGATCGACACTTTCGATCAATTACAGATGTCCACAGGTGGCAATGAAATAGACATTGCCACCTGTGGACATTATATAAATACGAAGAATTATATAAATACGAAGAACATCATATGAAAAACAAACAAAACACCGTGTACTGATGAGATCCGTGTGAGAAATGGAGCATGGAACAAGCAACCGTTGCGTAGACAATTTCGTCCGACAATCGAAATTTCACATTCAGTGTTTACGCCTCGAAATGAGTTCTGTGGTCAAACAATTGATTCCATCTGGCTCCGGCTTTGTGCGTCGCCACTGACTATTAATTTCACACTGGATTACGTGCATTGGTCGTTTTATAATAATTTGAATAAAATCAATCCACGAACAAGTGCTGTAACAGCGTGATATACGAAACTCATGAGTTTTTAAGCAACATGTGATGTAACTAAGTCAATCCGTGCTTAAGCCATGCGTGCATTTAACGTGTTCTTTTTGTGAGGGTAGTAGCAAATGAGCACGCAGTTCACCAGATGGTAACTGGAAACTATCGCAAATGGACATCTGTAATAGGCCCTAAAATTTGGACTCATACTCATGTCAGCCTCAGGTGCGTTGCTACCTCTGAGGACTAAGTTTGAACGCCTCCACTATGTATTTCTTCCTTACCACAGCCTCTGGATTAGAAAACCGTGATAGTGCAAGAACATTACAGTTTTAGTACCGTTTGTTTGTTTAGTCCCGCATTTTCAAATTAAAATTAAAATTTTAAGGACATGTTTTTTTTATAAAATTACGGATTTACATTAGGTCCAAATATGATTATAGTTTATTTCGATAATACCTGAAGTCTTGAACTACTATTGAGGTAAACAGTCACAGACCATTCGCCAAAACTTTGTCATGCATATATTTTATAAAGAGATAAATTTTATAAGAAGTTTACGTTACTTAACAAACTTAGAATACGAACTATTGTATATAACTGAAACACATTTAAATCATATGACAAGTAATATTCTTTTAAAAATACCAAAAAGTAATATTAGATACGATAATATTAGGTCCATGTTGTCAAAAAATACTGCAATCAATACTTTTTAACCGCAATATAAATACTAGTAGGTATGTAAGGTAGATGATTCTGCGCTGCTCGCGTAAAATCAGATAAAACAAGATATCGATCAATCCATCAGGCGATTTAATGACGTCATAAATTTTCGAGAATGATTTCTCGTGTCCGTAAAATCGAGGGCTCTCAAAATTGGCCGGTAATGTTATAACTAAGTAAATTATACTTGGGTCTTGACGCTAAGTATAGTGCGCGTGCGCATGTATGTTGCATGGATATTAAATTGAAGGACCGTAAACACTATGACCCATGTTATTTGAGGTCACACATACATTTGAGTAGGAAATTGGCACTTTTGGTTATTTAATTGAAACTTTGGATCGAAGCCCGCTTGTTAATTTGGGCAATTCATTCTGTTTGTTTTGAGTACCTTTTGAATCCTGTGTTTCACTTTACCCGTTATTCTCAACGATCGCTAATAAAGCAATATATCAAGAAATATCGAGAATCAAGTACCTCTGTAATTGCAATTTTTAATCTTTTGCTCTGAACGTCCACTGTGCGTACGAGAAATATACAAACTTCATATTTTGTTCGTTTGTTGTACTATAATTACTTTAATTATAAAGATAGAAAAGGACTGATTCTTGACTGTAAAACAAGGTTTTCTCACAAAGAAAATTACTAAGCGTGTTTAAACAAATTTTATAAATGAAAACAACTTTTCTTCGTTTTTACACGCAAGGAATTCCTATATTCTGGATCACAGTTTACCGCATTTGTAGCAGAAAACAAAATTCATTTCAATGTCTGTGTGCGTGTCATGAGTTGTTTCTTACTCGTGCAAAGACAAAAAACAGTAAAACAACACAATATTGGTTTTGTAATAAACTTAATTCTGTACACTTAATGTAGGTTAAACAAACGAATGGTCGCAAGTGTACATAACTAACGGCTCGGACCACGATTTAGTAAATTAATTCAGTCTTAAATTCCTTAGTGTGAACTGGATACCTTTAACCTTTATTGGACCAAAGACAATTCGCTATCCGCAGTGCAATTACCACCAATTACAGGCAACGTCACTGATTTAATTAGTGTGTTGTTTAATTAAGACATGTGGTGTCGCCCACACAGAAATACCTTCGCAGATGCGCTCATTATACCTCTTATCTCTTATCGGTGAATAAGAGTAATAATGTTAGCTAATGATGTTGCCGGAGGCTTAGAACGTAACGTTACGAAGAATTGAATGATTGAGCGGACACTTGAAAATAAATTTGGCGATTTTTAGATTGGTAACCTGTTTAATGTTTGTGTTATCAGTCAAAAGCAAAACCCACGTTACAGGCAGTGAAAATTAGCTTATTATATAACAGCACTTCTTGGAAAGAATTTGGATGGGTTCTAAGTTGAATTTGTAGAACTTTTTTTTAATAAGTGTTAAATTTGAGAACTGAAATTTTTATTTTCATTGCTGGAGATTTGTTGATCATATTGCCCTTTCTATGCCTCTTAAATTAGGCGATTTTTTGCTACGTTTAATTCCAACGTTATTAGTTGAGACGTTATAGGAGGTCCTAGGGACTTTTTCCTCAGGTTTAGTTTCTCCTATCAGAAATCTATATCGATAAGGTTTCACCTACAAAATTCAAACCAAAAGCGCATTTGTAGAACGTCTACGGTTAAGCGGTAACTATAGGCTGTAGGTATGTAAAAACTTGGGTATTTGAGACCTTTGTGTCAGTGTGTATCTGAGTCGGTCGGTCGGTTGCGCCAGCCGGGGGCGCGCGTGGCCTGTCGATGATTTATCAATAGCCGCTCGATGGCTGCACGACGCGACGCCGCGCTGGGCCGGCCACTCTTCCTAGCGCACTAAGTTACACACGACGGCGTCTACTCTAATCTAGTTTAGCCTAATGTTATGATGCATTGTATTTATGGTTTACGCTATATGTTTGAGTTTTTCACGCTTATGATCTCTAAAGAAGCTTAAAATGATTTGTAATAAGTAGATGTAATTTGTAGTTAATACTTCTTGTTAAGTTTACGTATAAATATTGTAATTAAGTCAACAAACACACCTAAATATTTGCGTTAAATAAATATTTAAACTAATAGAAAATATTAAACTTTTACTACGCGTAAAAATCATTAAACATTTAAATTTGTAGGTAGTTTAAATATTGGCTTATTGGTTAAATCACTATTAAAAACGAGTGCAGTTTATGTTATATTTTTTTTAATTCACAAAACTGATTACCGAAATTACTATAGGGCATATCCGTTTCTATACCAACAGGATTACAGAATTAATAGAAAAAAAATGTAAAAAAAATACTGTATACACCAAATATTATTGCGAAATACGTTTTAAGCTTGTACCTTGCACCACTCGCTTCTAGTTTTGTCCCTTCGTAACCTCCTCCCCTCCCGACCGCCCCCACTAAGCCTAGTTGCGCACGCGTCGCGCTACGCCCTGCCCTACCGCGCGTTAAATACTTCATAATATCACTATAGGTCATCTACTCTAAGGATGTCTACGTTCTGAACACAAATTGAACTTATATTTATTCCAAACTATACTAAACATCTACCTAGCAAGCAGTTAACAAATACATATTAAGCAGCTAATAGGACTTTTTACGTTACTTTTCGTATGAAATGAAATGAAATGTAAAATGAGTAGGTACTATTCCACTTAAAATAAGGAAACTAAAACCTTTCTACTATCACATACTAAATGTAAGGGAGTGTCTAATGTAGAATTTTTGGATATTTTTCGTTTTATTTTTTAAAAAGTTATTATTACATTTTACTCATTAGGTAAAGTACGTTCGATATCAGTTTAAAGTTTTTTGATATATGTAATAGTTACGGAATAATCGCCTGAGAACACTTAACGATTACACCATGTAGGTAGTGATGATATCTACTCATAGATATCTACCCAATATCATTCTTATATTACGTATTATCATAATCTTAATGTACTTATTAAATAGAGTAAAAATAGAGTTGTAAGTTTATGGTCTAGCTATAGTTTTTTACACTAGTATAGTGTAAAAAACTGTAAAACTTATGTTTGACTTATAAATAATAATATTTATGTATATTTCTACAATCACAATTGCCTATAGATTCTGATATGTCAATAGCTGATAATTTTCGATTACTTGGATCTGTAATTACTGAATTTTTAATTTTGTTGCGAATCATAGCGTATTTCCTTTGAAAAGCGTGAGTGCGGGTGTGCTTGCATACACGCGTGCTGGCGTATTTATGGATGACCCTCACAATTATATGACATGAGTTTTAGAGCATTCTGTGCAAATTTTACTAAGAATGTTGTGAGGTATTTATTTCCACATTATTATGATTTTTGACATCCTTAATCGAGTTACCAGTCAAGCCGCTTACTCCGGCGATTTTGCTACTTACGAGATCTAACTTCATAAATCCCTTCCACGGCTTATAGTAATGGTGTCCGATGTATTTTACTACGACACTATCAGTTTTGTTCGTGGTCTACTTAAATAATCACCATAATGTCCTTTACATTAAAGCTCTATGTATATCGATTAAGTGGGAGGTCCGCCATACTTAATTCTGATATATAGCAGTAGTGAAGCGTTTCTTTAGGAATCATGAGAATGTATGTAGCGCTTTGTATAGAAGACGCATGTATATTTTAGTCAAAGACAGCAACATATTTGTGATAGTTTTTACGCTATATATTAGCGAGCGGGGTTTAAACACTATTCCATCACCCTGACTAAGTGCGAATTGGTAGATTTCACATACCATTAATATTTTTTTTTATTAAAAAATGGTTTATTTTTTATCGTAGACATTTGCTGTTAGACTGAGATATGATTAATAATTTGGTGGTGTTACAATTGCCACAATGACTTACTTCCGTTACTAATAATTAATCTATGCTGTGTTTTATCTACCAACTTTTGACAATTCTACATACTAGAATTTATCCAATTTAGATCTTGGGTAGGCAAAATCTGGGTCAATTCGGTATTAATTTGAACGCTAATGATTAGATGTAAGGTTTGATATCTTTATCTTTTATCCTTAACAATAACAAATTCATTTACAGAGTCATCATAACATTGCATTCCTGGAATCGTTCCTGGTATTTGGTGATGCACTACCGTGCGTCTAGATAATATTAAATTTACAGATAAAATAAACAGAGTTTGCTTAAATGTACGCGTTATAACTATAGCTAATAATAGGCAAGAACACTAAAACTATGGTATCACCTTAATTAATTTCTAGAAGAGAATGTTGTCTGATAATAGTCATATTTATTATTTATCGTATCATCGTTCACAGAAAAAATAATCAGAGCAGATCATAATGCCCGTAAAAATCATAGTGAGTACCGAAGTGTACCTTAACCTTAATATCTAATCTAATAATCAAGTTAACCTTTGCGTGAAATTAAATTATTGTCTGTATGAATTTGAAAATAACTTTAAGTAACCAGTCATGGTTTTGTAATTATCAGATCATCTATACAAATAAATAAAGTTAAAGTTTCTGCTTGTAATGCCAAAATAATTATTTTACCTAATGCGTACACGCCACTTAATACCAAAAAAATCTGTTATTAAAATTTTTGTATGTATCTATTTATGTCTGTCTATCCTTCTGTTTCTTCGGCTTGATCAATTTTTATGACATTTTTACCGGCAGTTAACTGAAGTTAAAAGAAGTAATAAAGGCTACTTTTATTTTAGAGGAACAATTGGAGGTCCGTACAAAAACAATGACTATGAAATAAAAATTTTGGTTATATTCATGTTATTACAATTTTAAAATGGGTTGGAACTGCGGTACACGTCTCTTAATAAATTGGTATATGAATAGAGAGATATGATTTTTAAAAGTAAAATTAAAGTTATAAAACATTAGCAATTCATAAACACACATCGACAAAATATTAAATAAACATTTTGTCTATAGAAGCGTATTCAAAGATATGCTCAACAGTAATATCCTAAACAAGGAAACAAGTCCAAAGGCGGTTCCTAACGGCAGATTGCTACAACACAATAAACCTTGGACTTGGCTGGTTTTGCCAACTCTTTCTCTATCTGCGGAGCGCTCATAAAAAGGGGTCCATCGACAACCGATAGCATCGCTTAGTGAATTACCGAGGAGCGGTTCCATTATTCTAAGCTGGACACGGAATTATAATTGGAGAAATGCTAGAAGGTGCTAATTGCAATCCCGGAAATCTATTTCTAGTATAGAGTTCTTTGAAATTCTAGCGTGATGCGTTTATTAGTCTGACATGAAGAGGGTTCAAGTTTCGTTCCTTGTTAGACGCTTTAGACGCTTTTTACACTTACCGCTCCACACTAGGATTCCCCGTGTCGTGGGTGCTATGGACATACACAAAGACAAACACACAAACACACAGACTCAGAACAGAAATCTAAATGATTTAGATATCTGCCTGGCCGGGGTTCGAACCCGGACCCCACTGCGTGTTAGACCGGCATGATGTCCGCTCCGCCACGCGGGTCATCACGGGTTGTTCTATGTCTATAGGTATGCATCTGTAAAGGCATAGGTAAATTTTGGAGCAAGATCAGAAGGGTTGTTAATGAAGAGAATTAGGCTAGGTTAGTTTAGGCTGTAGTCATCGCGCTGGTCAAATACGCATTGGTCGGCGTCATACACTTTTAAGAACTTTTTTTTGAGAATTTTCAGGGTGAGTAGGTTTCCTCACGAAGTTTTCCGTCACCGTATTGTAAGCGTTATAGCAAGCGACAATTAATTTTCTAATAGGCACATTACTTCGAAATTAGAGGTACGTGCCTGAGTTTGAACCTTGGCCCTGGATTGACAGGCGGCGATTCAACCGCCATAACATTTTGAACGGCTAGATTTATTAATTATGCAAACCAAAGAGTTTCGTATGTCATTTCCAGTTGATGGTATCTGCACTCCAGCCATTATTCTGTAGCTTCGAGACTAATGGGCTATCAGAATAATAACTCAGTGTTGGTTCATTGTCCAAGATTCGCATTCTAGCACTATCTATAATACGGTGACAAATTTATTAATGCTGAACATTGTAGTTGTTTATTAATCTCCGGTGGATAATTAAAATTTGATTCGCTCGCCGACGTCTTTTTGCATTAGTATGGGTGTCGAGGATAGTTATTTATTGTAGAACGTAGAATGTGGTGTTACGATCTCAATTCGTTACATGTTGGATATGCGTTATATATAATAAAAAGGTTAAAGTCGGAATATCCCTTACGTTAGAAGACACGTCGTCATCAAATGCGATGTCCATCTGATTCTAAACATCGTTCGTCGTCAACCCAATATCAAACGCATTATCGGTCTGATTCTAGATAGGTCTAAAGTCTAAAGGTCTGATTCTATATAGGTTGAAAGGTAGTAGACCCCTTTGTAGTTCGACTCCGGCGGCACCACCGCCACACTTATTTCAGTCTAATAACAGCAGTGTTCAGCGCTGTTGTCTTCTGGTTTGAAAGTTGTGGTAAGGGAGATAAACTTAAAAAGGCATTCCAACTTAGTCCTCAGGGGTAGCAACGCATCTGTGGTCAACTTCGGTTGGGATTCTGG
>DWRA01002413.1:0-14092 GCA_018250295.1 Spathilepia clonius
ATAAACTTAACGAGGCATTCCAACTTAGTCCTCAGGGTAGCAACGCATCTGTGGTCGACTTCAGTTGGAATTCTGGTGTTATCTGGGTTGGATCACAAATGTCCTTGGGCGGCAGTTGCCACTTACCATCAGGTGGACTTCATGCTCGTTTGCTACTCCATCATATAAAAAAAAATTGTTTATAATAATTGTATGTCTTTCATGTATTAATGTGCAGTATGTTAGCGACATATATAAATAAATAATAAATAAACAAACTCAACTACCTTAAGGTTCTAACCCCGTAACCCTGTGAAGTTAACCTGCCTTTTGCTCCTCTACAAGTCTTCCTCTTTCACTCTGACTAGTTTATGACTCTCCACCGATCTTGATCATAAGATACCCAATATTTTACTCAACTATCCCACAGTTTAGCGATTTTCTAGTCCAGTTTCAATTTGATGATATCGTTTAGTTAAATATTTTACTTTTTCCACAGCCGATAACATCGGTAACTCGCGCGATTTATCATTCAGTGATATGGTGATGACCAGAACTTCTGGTAAAGGAGTTAATGTCATAATAAGCTGCGTAAAAGGAGAATTAAAAAGCGTAAGTATTTCTGTATAATTTAACTTTCATTTTTATTATCGTCGTCGTCAACCCATTACTGTCTCACTGCTGGACACGGGTCTCCTCTCAGAGTGAGAGGGGTTAGGCCATAGTCCACCGCGCTGGCCAAGTACGTATTGGTAGACTTCCCACACTTTTTGAGGACATCTATTTTTTCAAAGAACTCAAGTGTGCAGGTTTCCTCACGATGTTTTCCTTCACTATTATAACAAGTGATAATTAATTTTATAATACGCACGTTACTTAGAAAATCAGAAGTGCGTGCCTGGGGTTCGAACCTAGGACCCCTCGACTGAGAAGCCGTGATTCAACCACTAGGATATCACTGCTTTTTATTAATTATTAATTATTAATTCTCACGTTTAAAGCCATTTAGCAACAAATATTGGTCTATAATAGTTACAGTAAGCACTTATACATATTTATTTGTGCATTATTTGTGCTTTTAAATATTTGTTTTCTAATTAATTATAAGATTATTAGGTTGGGTAGGGTTACGCGTTTTAGATATAACATGTCATGGAGAGTAAAAAAATATTAATTATTTACTCTATAAAATATTATAGGTACATTTATAATATTTTATACAATATATACAATTTAAATTACAATTATTTATCAGTAGCATCTTTTGGCATTGGTACTGTCATTATTTTTAACAAAGTGTTCCACGCTTTATGATTTGATTATTGTAGTAAATAAGTTACAAGCTTAATAATCAATTAACTAAGGAAACTTAATGATTTTTCAATAATTAGATCGCGATGAAATCTTCTTTTATTGTTTTTAAAAATAAATATTATTATATTCCATACAGACGACTCTCAAATGCGGTGCGGCTTTAAGCATTGCTTACGATGTGGATCAAGTGCTCGCTAGAGAAAATTACGACTTTGGAATGGCACTTTTGAACACAGAAAGATCATACTTCCGCGTCGACTTGGCCTCCATATTCCGAGAAGGAAAGAAAGACGAAATGAAGGTTATTATTAACGTATACTTTAAGCAGGTTTCGTAATTTTTAAAACTACAGTGCTAAGCGTTGTTGTCTTTTCGTGTGGGGTGTGTTAAAACTTACTTATCCAAGGCATTCCAACATGGTCCTCAGGGGTAGCAACGCATCAGTGGTCAAATTTAGGTAAGATTTTAATCTTATTTGCGGTGAATTACAAATGTCCATAGGCGGCAGTTGCCGCTTACTAACAGGTACACTGCAAGCTCGTTTGCTGCTCCCTCGTATTAAAAAAGTGCACGAAAGGTGAGGTAACGCGTGTTTTGATGATAACGCTTGTTTTGTTGTTAATGCGTGTTATGCCGCCAGCAGAGACTGCAGCGGTTGGTGTGCGCGGGTGTCGCGGGCGGGTGGGTGCGTCCACTGTCGCGCGCGGTGTACGCGCCGGCCGCCGCACCGCGCGCGCTTCGCCTGCTGGCCGCCGCCGCGCACCGCGGACGCGTGCTGCTGCGCACGCAACACACGCACGACTTATGCGCACAGCCACGGTAAGCCAGACTCAATAAAGTACAGTTCGTAGCCACAGTAAGCAAGACTTAGCAATAGGACGTCCACTACGTAACTGATAGTTTGGATAATTTTTCACCCTTATTCCATTGGTGAGATGTTGTCAAATTTGTCTTGACCTCTTCTTCCCCAATTTCAAGTAAAATTACACAAAATTAGTATCTATAATATAAATCCTTTAATAAGTGCTAAATTAAATTGAATTTATTTTGAAAATATAATTCAGCCCATCTCACAATTTTACACTATTCCTTGAGTAAAAAAAGGTGATATGACTCAGGTGACATTCTCTAATAATTGGTTCGATACTCTCCTCACACTAGTCTCATGTAATTAACAATTACTCCCAAAATGCTTATTTATAATAAAGCATTCCTTACACATTTTGTTGGCTGTTTCAGGCTCCAATGCTCATCTGATCTTTACCACGTTGTCATAAGTGACAATGACCTTCTAGGAGTACAACTAGCCGATAAACTGATTAGAAGAGGTGTTCGTAAATTAATTTTACGTCGATTCAACCAATCTCTTAATCTTGCTTATAAGTTAAGGTATTTATAAATTTCACATATATTTTTTTGTTTTAAACTAAAATACATTATTTATTAAAAAAAATGGAATGGAATGAAATATAATAAATTGTTAATTTTATTAATATTTATTTTTAATTTGTGAATATATTTGTAGTTTATTTTAAGTTATCAAATATTGATCACTTATAATTCCTGTCAGATCTCCTATCTAATTATTTTCTTCAATATTCTAGACAATGGCAAAATATGGACGTCCAAGTTAGTGAAATTACGGATGATTGGACCAGTTCCAATATTGCTTCAATTCAAGAATCTATAGAAGGCATTTACGTAGTTTTAACGGACTGTGACAAGTCTGTTGAATATAGATCACTTTTATCGAGTTTGGATGCAAGAACAAGGCAATCTTATTCAGCATTAAGGTAAGTTAATGAATATATTATTATTCGTATTTCTAAAACTCGTTACCACAGGGAATATTCACGAATCTTGGCTGACTAACCCGTACTGACAATTTTACATTTACATAAAATCAAAGATTGAAAATTACCAATTTATAGCAAGCGGAATTTGCCAAATGTCGATTTTCGAGCAATCGATCTTCTATCGAGCAGACAAATCATTCAAATTCATTGGAAAGGTTAATTATCAACAACTGATGATATGAGAATTACGATAAACATTCAATCCTGCAAATGATCCATTAACCAGTTTGTTAGACAGCAACGTAATATAGTTCTATTATATCCAGGAGTTCTAGTAATAGGAATTTGGTAAGATAGATCTCGAACAATTTTAGATCATTACGTTATGGTTGAGGCGTATCTGTCTAAAGCGTAGTTTTGTACTTCAAAAAGTCATTGTGTTTGTTTCGCAAAAAAAAAGTATTTTTTATTCACAAGTTCTTTTGTTCCAGGTATTTTGCTGTTGTGTGTACAGATGATTCCTTTGCCACACCAATATGTATTTCGAGAATGCAAGATCGTTTACCAGCAACTATGATCAAATTACCAGAAATAAGCAAGGTAAGAGAGAGAAAATAAAGATCTTTGGAGTTTTTATAATATGCCACAAGTTCTCAGTACTCACCCAGGGTTGACTAGAAGAGAATGTCATTAGGCATTAAGTTTACCCTGTAACTTCATTTGTATGATGTGTAGCAATAAATACATAAATAAATAATATAGAAGTAACTAACGAACAGACAGGTAAATTGTTACTACTACGAATGGACATATGCAATCCACTGAGATCAACAACAGATGCGTTGCTACCCTGAGGACTAAATTAGAAGGTTTCGTATAAACATGTTTCCTTTACCACACCCTTCAAACTGAATATAGCAGCGCTTAACACTGCTATTATTTGATAGTAATAGATGTGGCACTCTTCTTCCGTCTTTAACTCTTGGAAATATTGGATCATAAGCGTATCTTAAACAATGTTTGGTTTTAAATTTATAGATGAATGATGCTAACATTTCGCTACCACGTGAGGAAATCTCAGTCCTGCAAGCTACGGAGGTAGTGGAACAAGCACTTTGTTCTTCAGATACTATAACAGTGGCACATGCAAATGTATCTCCGAAGCGTTCACTAATAACACATCTTGCAACTGTAACAGGTTAGTTAAGCTTTTAGTCATTTTTTACATGTGTGTCTTTTTTAATTCCCAAAGAGATATGAAAAGCCTTTTTTTATATAATGCAGTAGCAAACAAGCAGTCCACCTGATGACACGCTTTGATATTTCATTTATTACTATTCTCACATTGCTTTTTGCGTTATAAGTGGATATCTTAAGAGGAAACAATACAATAAAAACATTACAAAACAGACTTACAAATACAAAGTTCTTAAACATTGCGTTTTGCTTACGAAGATATAAAAACAGTACCAAAATTTCAACATCAAATAATTAAATGTTATTATTTAAAGAAAAGAAAAATGTTTATGAATAAATAAATAAAAGATTAAAAACATTAACGAACGAACGAAAAAGAATGATGACGATGATTATACTTTATAACACGTTTTTAATGTAACAATTTCCAATAATGTTCCAGGTATCACCATTCCAACAAATGTAAAAAGTACTTCTACTTTATCTGATTTGAAAATCAATTCAGCAAATTTTAAAGCCATATACACATTTTTACGTGACTTCTATAATATTTCACTATCAGAAGAGGAACTACCAAGTACTACAATACAAACGTAAGTTAAAAATTACAAATGAAATTAGCAAAATGTTAAATAAATTGTGTGAAGAAGGTGAAATTAAAAGGTGAAATTAAAAGGTGAAATTAAAAGGTCTAGAGGGTGAAATTAAAATTAAATAAAATATTTTTTATAGGTTGCTTGATTTAGAACGAACCTTAACTGAGGTAGAATTTGAAGATGAAAATGGTTTAAAAATGTTATATTCCTTCGTGGACTCCGATGAACTACTGGCGACCACTGAAATAGTATTACTGCCAACACTTGTAAACAGTACAATGGTGAGTACTCATTACCCATCAGTCGAACTGCAAACCAGACCAAACAAACCAGAACATAGCAGCACAGCAGCGCTTAACATTGCTGTTATTAGGCAAAAAGTAGCGTGGCGATTGTGCCGCCGGAGTCGAACTACAAAGGGTTCTACTAACTTTAAATTTTGACTAAAGATGTGTAACACTGCGCTGCGCGGCGCAATTGTGCCAAATCTATACTGTTTTGAATGCCATTCAATCTAGTATATTGACATAGTAGCGTAGTGTAACTCAATGTTCCGAATGACATTTAACTCATTTGAGAGTATTGACACTTAACATACTTTGAGTTAGTCGAGTTGAATAAGAGCTTTAAAACCTGGTGCATAATAAAGATAATCTACACAACGAATACTTTTTGACTTTCTTTGTAATACCCATATAGTGGTGTGACATGTGTTTTAAAGATTAATCGGCGCATTGCGTCATATCGCATTTTTATTTAACTCAAAGAGCCAGCTCAAGAAACAGCACTTGAGCTGTATTGACGCAAGGAATTTTGCCGTCACCCATCTCTAATTTTAACCGTTTTACTTTTGTATTATAGCGCAGTGACGAATTCGACGTAAAACAAACACACCTGTGCATTGTACCGGGAGTGGAGGGTCACCACGCGCGCTTCCAAACGCTCTGTGAACACCTCAAGCTGCCCGCGTTAGCGTTGCAACCCGGCCTCGATCGTCCGCATGAGACTGTGCGCGAAATGGCACGCAGATATGCTAAGGTATGCTAATATTTCCAATAGCATCCTGAACATGATTAATAGAAGATTATATTGCAAAATTATACGTAGATGCATTTCAGTTCACATGAATTTTTGTAAAGTGTAATTTTTGTAAGGAATGTGAGTCTAGTTACTTTAAATAAATAATAATTATTATTATTTATAAGAAAACTAGCTGACCCGGCGAACGTCGTATCGCTTTATAATTAAATGCTTAAAATCGCTACGAAAATGAATTCTGTACTATACAATGGATGTTATTATACATATAAATCTTCCTCTTGAATCACTCTATTAAAAAAGACCGCATCACTATCCGTTCCGTAGTTTTAAAGATCTAAGCATACATACGGAAAGACAGCGGAAAGCGACTTTGTTTTATACTATGTAGTAATATTCTGGCAATAGCCAATGCTTCCACCGGGACTCTACCGCTAAACCTATTTCTAGCGTGACGCAGTCCTACTTTGCGCTAAAAGAGTAGATGCTGGCTGACTTATATATAAAGCGACTATCCTTTAGGAGTGTCAATGAATTTATAACAAAGCGTTTTTAAAAGCGTTAGTTAGTTTCGTGCGCCGCTTCTTCTCCATAACCAAACATTTATTGGAGCGGTAGTAGCTTGTTAACGTTCAAGAAGAGTTCTGTATGAATCTACTTGACAGCAGCTGGACTAAACTGATCGTTTAGTACTTTAATCATATAAAATACTTGATAAATTACTTCTTTTCTTTTTTTAACAGGTCCTCATAGAAAAAACGGATCTAAAAACTAACTTTTTACTACTGGGGTATGAAAGCGGAGTTTTGGTGGCGTTAGAAATGGCAGCTGTGTTAGAAGATTACGGTAAATAGATATAAATCGTCGTTTAATGTTTTTACTATTTATGATTTCAGCTTTATCGAAATCACAAGTCATCGATAACAAATAAATTATTAGGTAGTACAACCACTAAACTAAACTAATTTACTACTATTAGTGATTATTACTTACTAATTATCTGTATTAGTAAGCACGTGTGAAATAACACTAGTTTTTAATAATCACAGTAGAGAATCGATTCGGCAATCGGGATCTTGCGATTAGCTTCAATAAACCAGTATAATTTATTTCACTATCTTTTATATGTTGTATAATTTTATTTCTATATAATAATATCGAAAAATAATTTCAGGATTCAACGGAACGGTATTCTGCATAGGTGTGCCACCGGAGGAATTTAAAACTGTTTTAAAACAACAATTGAATGGCTTAGATACGGAGGAATTATTACAAGATGCCGTGGTCCGACACATGTTTACATTGATGACAGGAAACAACCCCGATGAACTAAATGTCGTTCTACAAAATGTGCACTCATGGCAAGAGAAGATTGAGATAACAGTGCGTAATCTATTAGGCCGCGTGCCGCACTCAGCGCAGTACGCGCGGCAACTGATCGAGTTCGCGTACGGGCGCATCGCAACGCTGCTGCATCACGAAGTGGAGCCGCGTGCGCTGCGCTCGCGGCTAGTGCTGCTACAGCCGCGCTCGCCGCAGCCGCTCGCCGCGCACGCCGCAGCGCTGCAGCCGCACTCGCTGCAGCCCGTGACCGCGCACGAGCTGCGCGCGCCGCTCGCGCACGCCACACACGATTTGCGCTGCGCCGACATCATCAACTCATACCTCAGCCCCGACATTCTAGAAGCTTACGAAAACAAAAACCTCTGCGAAGCCTACCTTCTTAATGCCAATTCGTTTATGTCAACTTGTTGACGATTAATTTCAATACGCACTGTTTTTAGTGTTTGTTTTAATAATATTAATAAATAAATTATATACATTAAAATTTTAATTAATATTTACATATTCCTGTTTTTGTAATACGTACCTACCGTACAAATTTATATTATTTTATATAAGAGGCCATCATAAATGAAAACAGTTATTAATAAGTAAAAAGTGTATATTTTATTTTGTGTCAGTAAATTATTTAAATTTATACATACTTGATATAAATATTTCTTAATTACTTTTGAGTTAGTTTCAAACTAAATTGGTACAATTAGAATAAATACTCCCATTTAAAACCCTTCGAGAAAATGATATAAACACTAAGTTGAAGTCTTAAAAAACACTTCATTCGAATAGTAATTTTCGCATATGTTTTTCTTTTGGAACGCGTTTAATACGTCTTCATCTAGATGATGGTTAATGAGCGCAGCGCAGCGCATGTCGCGCGCGGCATGCGCCAGCGGCGCGCTCAGTTGATGCACGAACACGCGTTGCGCATAACGTTGTAATTCTTCACATCCTGCGCAAATTCCTTGCGAAACCTCACAAGCAGAATGCAATACCACTATCAAAGATCGAAGCTGGTGTAGCTTTACAACGCAGTCGCGCGCTAGAATTAATCGGGCGGACGTAGTTTCTATAAGAGAGCGTACGTACTGCGCAGAATGCGGCACGCGGCCCAAAAAGTCACGCAAGTATAGGGTCAGCGTCTCTTGCCAATTCGCGGTCGTAGTCATGATTGTGTCCTTTTCACTTAGCATGAGCTGCATTATGTGTGATGCCACAGCGCGCTGTAATCCTTCTTTAGTATCAAACCCACTTAATTGAGACCTGATCTCTGTCTGTATATTTTGTGGACATCCGCCCAGGCAAAAGATTGTCCCAGTGATACCTAAAAATATAGTTCCTTATATATAAAACATTTTATTTTGTTTAAGAAAATGAAGCGAGAAATAGTCTTGTTTTAAAATTTTAAATTCAATTACACAGTTCTTAAGTTAATTAAGAGGGAGTACATCATACCACGTTGTTCGAAAATGGACGCCATTTCCAAAGCCACAAGTACACCACTTTCATAGCCCAAGATGTAGAATTTACCTACAAGTCTAAATTTCTCGAATACAACCTGTAAACAATAAAGTTTAATTTTTAAGAGGATATATGTATATATTTTTTATATATATGGTGGAGTAGCAAACGAGCATGCAGTCCACCTGATGGTAAGTGGCAACTGCCTAACTAAAGGCTTTGTTATTTATGTGTATGTTGTTATTTATGTGTATGTATGTTGTATTGTAATATTTATTGTATTGAAGTAGCAATCGAGCATGGAGTCCACCTGATGGTAAGTGGCCACCGCCGCCCATGGACATCTGTTGACAACCACAAGTAACATTAGAGTCCTACCTGACATCGACCACAGATGCGTTGCCACTTCTCAGGACTAAGTTTGAACGCCTTGGATAAGTAAGTTTGCCTTACCAAACCCATCAAACCAGAATACAGCGCTTGACACTAAACTGACATAAAAGGTTCTACCTTCATTACTAGATAGACATACCTTAACATATCTATGAGCTAGTTCCTGTACGGTTTCCCAAGGCCTGTCCACACTTGGCTGCAGCACGACTGCCGGGAGCTTCAGTCTCTCGCAGAGACTGGCGAATCTTGCATGATGACCCTCAACACCCGGCACAATGATCAAATGCGACTCACTAACGTCGTACTCGTTCCCTAACTGTAATCAAAACGTTCAAATTCAAAATTAAATATCAAAATAGTTTATTCAAAGTAGATCCTTCATTCTCTTTGAACGTCAATAATTTAGAACCACTTCACAAGGTGTTTCGTTATGGAGAAAAAGCCGCGAAAGAAACTCCACAACACGCATCTTTTAAAAAATAAAAAATTGTGCTATAATATCTGATTCTGTTAACACTGTTATTTCTTTTACTAAAGTAAATACTTTTGTATTTACTATATAAATTAATAATAATTGTTAATATATTTGACATATATGGTCAAAAATTACGATAAAAATTTACTAACAATGTCAAAGACAATTTCAAATGATGAGAAATTGTTATTAAAATTAACATTTAATAATGTACCAATATAATAACAATATCGGCTACTAAGAAATCAAAACTTCGTTTCGTGAGTACCCGTTACATAACCAAAAGTTTAAATAAAACCCATAATTGCAAGTTTGCTACTAACCCTGCTTGATTTTGTCAGTGTGGGCAAAAACACAGTATCCACACATGCAATTAATTCATCGGGATCCACGTGAGAGATAAACGAGTCCAGACCTTTGCTCTCCGTAAACGTTGATTCAGACAGCATTTCTTGTAATTCTGTTATTCTACACAAATAATCAGTTAGTTACTTATTAAAGATGAGTTATTGAGGCTAGTAGAACCCTTTATAATACGACTCCGGAGGCACCACAAACACCTTTTTTTATATTATGGAGTAGCTAACGAGCAGTGGCAACCGCCGCCCATAGACATTTGTGATCCACCCCAGATAAGACTACAATCCCAACTGAAGTCGACCACAGATGCGTTGCTACCCCTGAGGACTAAGTTGGAATGCCTCGTTAAGTTTATCTCCCTCACCACACCCTTCAAACCAGAACACAGCAGCGCTTAACACTGCTGTTGTTAGGCAGAAATAAGTGTGGTGGTGGCGCCGCCAGAGTCGAACTACAAAGGGTTCTACCACCTTTAAAACCACTTATTTCATGTCACCAAATTTAATCCTCAAGCAACACAGTTATGACCTACGTGATCTACAGATGTCCGTAGGCGTCAGTAGCCATCTACCATCAGATAGAACACATGCTCGTTTGCTATTTACGTCGTATAAAAATACTTACTGATAAAATATATATAGATACCAGTACAATAACTCTAAGTAAGTTTCACAATAATTTATAGGCAATGGAAACAATTATAGATGAAGCAAAGCATAAAACATCCCGCAAAAAGCAGCCAGACATAGTAATAGATTCAAATATATTTAATATAATCATTATATAACTTACTTTTTCAAGCACAGTTCTTGTATATCTTTTATCGAATACCATACTTGGTATTTCTCACGGAAATATGTGGATAGAATTTGTGCTCTTGCGGGGTCCACTCCCAATTGTAATAAAGTTGTGGAAGGGGTTATATTTTCTGGAACATTCAAGTCTGAAACACGAAATGTTTCAAGCATGTTGCAATTATATAAGTACCTTTTAACTACACTTAATAATAAAGCAAATTAGGAAAAAGAAAAATTAGGGAAGATGTTGGAGCCCTTTGTAGTTCGACTCCGGAAACAACATCGCCAAACCTTTTTGTGCAACTACCTCACATCTTCTGCATTGTAACAACAGTTTTAAGCGATGCGATGTTCTGGTTTGAGTGTGATAATGCAGACATACTTATTCGGCCTCAGGGGCCAACGCATGTGTGATCGACCTCAGGTAGGATTCAAATCTTTGGCGTCGATTACAGGCGGCAGTCGCCAGTACCATCAGGTGGACTACATGCTCAATGACTATTTCTGTTAGATAAAAAAAGAAACGACAAAGTAAAAAGAAAAAAAAAGCAAACAGATAAATTAATGAAAATTACTTAGTAACTTTCATTAACAATTACTTGGTAATTTTCATTATTATTGATTTCAAGGCTGTATGTTAAGTATAATTAAAACAATTACCACAAGTAACAGATATTTCCTGCAATAAAGTCAGTTTTTCAGCCGCTTGCGAGCGTCCCATCACAACGGGATGATGTGATACTATGGCACGTTCAAAGGCATCAATAACTCCTAGTCTTGAAACCTTCCAATACAATGAGAAATTATGCACATTAACCTTAGAAAAAGTAAAAATGTTGTTGGGGTTGTTTTGTCTTTAAACTATTGATTCCTCCATTAGCGCCGAATCTTCATTTTCATGTTGTGTAAAAACGGACTTCTCTCGCTGTTCAAAATTCGGGAATGAAGTCGGGGCATAGATTATAAATAGCCTAGTTAAAACCAACGAGGCTGGCGGCCCCGCTGTCAACGGCCGATCTGCTGGCGCATAGATAATGATATACGTAAAATCTCCCTTCCAATATGATGAGACATTATCTTTATTAACCTTTTTTTTATATTATGAAGTAGCAAACGACCATGCAGTCCACCTGATGGTAAGTGGCAACTGCCCATGGTCATTTGTGATCCACCCCAGATAAGACCAGAATCCCAATTGAAGTCGACCACAGATGTGTTGCTACCCCTGAGGACTAAGTTGGACTGCCTCGTTAAGTTTATGTCCCTTTCCACACCTTTCAAACCAGAAGACAGCAATGCTTAACACTGCTGTTATTAGGCAGAAATAAGTGTGGCGGAGATGCCGCCGGGGTCGAACTCCAAAGGGTTCTACTACCTTTAACCTTACCTAAACCTTAGCTAACCTTAACCTTAGCTAAAGTAAAAATGATATACATGAATTCTCCCTTTCAATACGATGAGATATTGTCTACATTAACCTTGATATATATAAAAGGACGCTATGGCACTTTTTTGTGATATTAATCATTAATCATCATTACTTACCAGAAGCTCAGGCACAGTAAAAAGCGTAGCTGGTAATTTTAGTAATCTTCTAGAAATGCAGTTATTCTGACCAATATCATTAACTAAATTCAGTATAGTGAAATACCTGGTAATCATAATTAGGTAAGAAAAGGAATTGTTAATAAATGATGAATGATGTTAATGAATCAACGCTCAATCGAGGTGTCCGTGGTTAAAACCACGCCTCTAAATTTTCGAAGTTTATTATAATAGAAATTAATTATCACTTGTTTTAACGGTGAAGGAAAACATCGTGAGGAAACCTAAATAATTGAGAATTCTTTAAAAAGAGCTCTCAAGTGTTTGTGAAGGAAACTATCGGGAGGAAATCTAAGAGTTCTCCAATGCGTGAGAAGTCTACTAATTCGCACTTGACCAACGCGGTTGACTATGGCCCAACCATCACTCCGAAAGGAGACCCGTGCTCAGCAATGGGACAATCTGTGTTGACGACGAATATGTTACATTATATATCTATAAGGTAAGGATATTCCTTACCTTATGTTTGGACACATTTTTCTTGAAATTAAATCTAAGTTATCAACAGTTAATGCCATCTCGTCAATAGAATTTACATTTGAAAAGTTTGTCAGAATAATATGAATGCCTTCCACGGGTCCTAATTCATAGCAGTTATTAATTAACTTAATAACGTTATTGTCATTAGTCAAATTTTCAAATGACTCATTGATTTGTATAGAATTTTTCGACGATCTGTAAAATAAAGATAAAAATAATTAAAATATATATAAATATGTATATTCGTGACTTACAAGCCAATACTAGTAACTTTACGCGACCCGCGTGGCGGGGCGGTAACCATACGGGCCCGTCACGCAGAGAGTTCCGGGTTCGATCCCCGGCCAGACAGATATTTAATGAGTTTAGATTCCTGTTATGGGTCAAGGTGTTTGTGTATTCGTTTTTGTGTGTCCATGGCATCCACGACAGGGAATCCTAGTGTGGGGCTGTCAATGAAAAAAAGTGTCTTTTTTACCTTAATATAGTAGAAATCAAATTTGATTGCCGTGTGCGGTGTATATGAAGTTTGTTGACTCCTCTGGTGATAAGTCTTTGGGCTACAAGAAGTCCGTAAGCCGGTTCATCACATACCACCAAATGGCTTAGGTCACTTGAACAATGAATCCTGGAATATGTACATTAATTTATGTATCAAGATTTTACATTCACATTTTGGTATGATGTAACATGTAAATGACAAATTTGCATTGAGTATTGTATATAATGTTACACACGTGAAGAATTAAGAAGTTTTTAAAATTTTTATTATCAGGATAAAGTAAAAATCAGGATAAAGTAAAAATCTAATCAGGAAAGCCTCTTTAACGACGTTGAAGAAGAAAACAAGCAAATTCATGTAAAAATGATAATTGCCGGCCGTGGACTTCTGGAACTAAATCATATAGAAAGATTTTTACATAAAGCCGATTCCACATGCGTGCTACTCTTGAGGATTAAGATATAAGTCTCATATGTATTATAACGCACGAAATGCTTCACGTTAGAAGTAAGTGTGGCGGTGTACCTCCATGGTCACTAGCCATCGATCAATCATATCAGTTCTATCACCTGCCTAACGCGCTTGTTTCTTAGGTTACATCTATTATTAACTAGCAGCGCCCCGCGGTTTCACCCGCGTGAAAAAAAAATATAGGTGCTAAAGTGACTTACAATCTTCTGATTTTTTTTAAAGATAAATCAATTTAGCGAAATAATATTATTTCAAAGAGCACTGTTTAACAGGTGAAATTTTGAGGG
>DWRA01002414.1:0-14092 GCA_018250295.1 Spathilepia clonius
AAACATAACATATAACGTAAGATAACATAACATGAGTAAAAATTTAAAATCCGTGCGAACCTCGAATCCCTTGATTGAGATGTGGAGTTTCTAACCACTAGGCTATCACTGCTCATACGTACATACCTTTACGTGACTTTTTGTTACGGATGGCGAAATTCGAAACTATAAGGGTTGGCGAAAATGGTAAAAGGAATTACGAAGCCGATTGTCGATTGTCAGCCGATAGTAACGAAAAGAGCATAATTCGATTTGAAAAAAAAACCCTTGCCAAAAATGGAAAGAGTTCAGTTTAAAAAAAAACCCCTGTATTTTATCGCCAACGGATATTGTCGCTTATAAAGATCAATTTCTAGATAGTCATGATAAATGTTATACTATAGGAAACGGTGCATTAAAAAAAACATGTTTATGTGTATATACCAATTACAAATTATCTAGGGCCACGTCAGTCGCCGTCGGCTCACCGATCAACCGTTATGGAACATTTACCATCAGTTTTGTTTCGTGATTGTATAAAAAAGCTAATTTGTCTGGCAATCATTCGCACCGTGCATCGGCTCACATTTGGACAGTTAGTCTTGCGTGCTTGCCTAATAAGTGCTCTCTGAATCTTTGATGGACCGATGGATGTAATAATGCTAATAAGATGGTAATCAATTTATGGCCACAGGCTAATTGTACAACAACGAAATTGCAAGGATGTTAATCAGAAAATGTCCAACATCTTTCGCTGGACTGTGTACGTAATTGAAGAAAAAAAGATGCATTGACGCAAAATCTCAAGTCAAACCAATTTGGTGCTGGCGCAATCAGACGATTTTGTCTTAAGCGTATTACCAATAAGCGAGATGTGTTTATACTTTAATCAATGCATCTCTCAACTAATGTTCCCCGCGGAACCCTAACATATTTCCTAAAACTCCGTATAACATCCACTATCTGTCAGTGAATGCACCGTGAAAATCGACCAAACAGTTTCGGAGATTACCTTATACAAACAGACAGACTTTAATAGTTATGTTTTTTTTGTTGAAGGTATCGTATACCAATCCTTTCATAACTAGCTAGTAAATAAAATACGCTTTAAAGACGCTTTATACACTCACAGCCCCACACTAGGACTTCCCTGTATCGTGGGTACCATGGACACACACAAAGACGAATACACAACACCCAGACCCAGAACAGAAACCTAAATTCATCATTCAGATATCTGTCTGACCGGGGATTGAACCCGGAACCCACTGCGTGTCAGACCGGTATGGTGACCGCTTCGCCTCGCGGGTCGTCATCAAATGCTGGTATTTTGACATTAGAAACAAACGCATTACGTTTATTTATTTGTATAGATGTAAATACGATTACTTTTACGTACATTTTATCGTAAAGCGCATTCTCGTACGCCTCCAAGCAAGTTACGCTTGACACATTTTGAATAACAATACCTTATTTGCCATGCAACAGAGCAAAATACCTTTGATCACTTCGTGCTGTAACTGCTAAGTGACTGTACAAACTTTAAATTGTGTTTTATTGCACCCAATACTACTTAGGACGTACATACTTTCAATTTATAAAAGAAAATTCTGTGAAAAGATAGTATTTATCATTTTTTGTTAATTTTTGTCAAATATACATAAAATTCGTTTGAATTATCAGGTGTATCATTTTATGTTTCAGAGAAAACATAACTTTTGACACGTTATACATAAGTGCACACTGGTAACACCGCCACCGTGTGCACTCCTCTGCAAATTACTAAATTTTCAAATAATCAAAATCTCAGGATAGCAGTATTAACTGCTCTCTGTAAACTTTTCCTTCTTTTAAAGAAATCATCTTCAAAATTGAATCCGTCTATTCTAAGATTATTCTTGTACCGAATAGCAAATAAGCATATTAAAAAGGACAAAATTGACAATAGTTTTTAAATCACAAACAAAGTTTCAACTCAATTGTTCGCCTGGATTATTAAAACTATTAAAATGGATGTTACTACCGTAAGACTTAGCGGAACCCAGACCCCCAGTCAGCGTGCCGTAGACATTTAGTCAGCACTAGCGTTGAAAACCCTTCAAGGCGTTCCTTTGTCACCTACAAAAGCCTTTCAACCTGTGCGAAGGCACGTGTCGCACCGCTAAGGGTACCTAGGACTAGGTACACTACAATTGTGTACTGTAGTTTGCGCTTACTCGGACTTATTTGAGCTGTTTTTATCACGTTCATGACGTGTATTGTCAGTTCGACTAATTTAAGTGGTTTTGACATTTATCGCATGTAGTTGATCGCGTTCACGTTTTCACAATGTCCATATGTTTAAGTACTAAAGTAGATAATCAGAGATAGTTTTGGACTTTAAATATACACGACGAATAGATAACCTCTTAGTCGGTTAAAAAAGGCTACTTTATTTTCTAAATCGATCCAAGGGTGAAAAAAGGGTTAAGATATTATACGAAGGTCCTTTGTTTTCGAAGTTAGAATTATGAAGATCGTTATTAAGTTAATTGATACAAAAAAAAACAACATTTGCATTTTTGTACAATCCACCTCGAATAGAAAAATGGTCTTATAATAAATGTATTTATTATTCCTATATAAAATAATATTTGAGTCTCTTAAAATCTACGGGGACGGAGTCACGGCTGTAATGATACATATAGTTTTCCAGAAAGAAAAACCGCCCATACTTATTCATGCCTCCAATGGTCCTTTCATATGACAAAATCAGACTTAACCCCGCCTAGCTAACAAAGGACTCGCTCGCTGACCCACTTCCAAGCATATCTTTTGAATTGTGAAAGTGAGTCCTTCTAGCGCAGGCCAAATAATAAACAACGTCTTCCTATAACGAGCCGTCCAGGAGTTAGAAGGTTCAAAGCCTACGAACTTTTTTATCAAAGTTTTCTTCTTTCTTTAATAAGGAATAAAAAGTTTAAAGCTTAGGGTCTTCAAATTTTCTTTCCATGATACAGATACAGGCTTGCACGTCGTATTTAGTCCTCTACATGTTGAATTTTAAACATCCCTTTAACTTCTCATGAGGTACATAAAATTGCGATAAACCAAAATATTATAATAAAAGAACTCATTAGTTTTCTAAATTAGTATTTATAACCGGTACGTTATTTACGTAATACTCGTACGCAATTTATCGAATAATTTGCATATTACCCAGATAATCTGTAGGTTACTGACTATTCTGATGCAATTTTACGCGTGTTTTGTAACTTCAATATGAAGCTTGCAAATACAATATGAATAAATCTAATATACAGTACTTTATTACTTCCGACTGCATCTGACATACACTACTAATACTATCATATAAAAGAAATAAGAATTATTTACATTTATGTATTTACACTTTTTTGGAAGTAGGTATATGTGTATTAAACATCATCACTCCGTCATTTTTTAAGCTTATAAGAACTTAGGTATAAGCAGTGATTATACTTATTAAATAATTTTATGACCTACCTTTCTTATACTTATTCCTTCACACAGGACTTCGATATATACATTGCTACGATTCTCGAACAAAATAATAAAAACCATGAATCGGAGATGTATGCGGTTAGACCCTCGTTATAGAATATTATTCAACTGCATTTAAAATAAAACGTTACATCGATTTACGAGCAAAAATTGATATAAAAAAATAAGTTTTGGAGTGAAAAATAAAGGTAGATTTTTATATGCAAACGAGCATGAAGCCCAGCAGATGGTAAGTGGCCGCTGCAACTTACATTTATATTCATTCCCAGGTAATATTAGTGTGCCACCTGAGGTCGACAACAAATGCGTTACTAAGTTGAAACGCCTCCTACGTTTAACACTAGTTATTAAGCAGAAATAGACGTGGCGGTGTTGTTACCGGAGTCTAACCAGAAAAGGGTTTTCCAACTTAAAAACACCTTCTTCTGTACCATTTACTAATTCATGTACATATAATTTAAAAAAACCACAAACGTTCGGTAGATAACCAGTTTGAGCATTAAATAAACGCTAAGAATTAAAACTAGTCAACTTTTTACGTCTACCGTGACTCATGTTTGATTACAACGTGTCGTCATCGAATGTAGACCACAAAAAATGTAGGAAACGGACTTATTATTTGACCATGTGAACTACAAAAACTAAACGAGAATCGTAACAAAAAGTAAAATGTAATAATGTGATACAATTTAGATGTATTAAAGCTTACGAACCCAGCAAGATGAAAAAAATATTTAATAATAGGTCTTTATTCATCGTAAGTTAGTACAACTTTTTTATTGTGCTTAAAAAAAACTAGCAGAACAAACTATATAAGTCACGTAATTGAAACTCTTAGAACTGTAAAAGAGGGACTAGTCGAAAAAAATATAATTACAAATTAGGTTTTATTAAACACCAAGTGATTAAAAAACTAATTACGAAATGTGTCATTTGTCCTTGGTTGGTTGTGCAGCGTGTTGTATCTTTACAAAAAGTAATTTAATTCGTACCTCTATAGTACAATCTACCTGTTTACATTTTTATTTATAATATGGAAGTAACAAACGAGCATGCAGTCCACTGGATGGTAAGGGGGTGGCCCCTTACCAGGGTGACAGTGGTGTCACCCATGAACATCTGTAATCATTCCCAGATAAGATTAGAATTCTACGAAAGTATGGCTACTGACGAATTCTTGCCCCTGAGCACTAAGTTGGATCGCCTCAGATAATCGTATCGAAGCACTGAAATAAATGTAAGTTTTCGCATTAGTAATTTGGTAGTTTTATATAACAATACGCATAGGTGGACGAGTACAAAAAGATCGGCCGGTTTTTTTTAATAATCGATATTGCTATCGATAATTGTACTAACTAGCAAGCCTATCCACAGTTACACGTTTAAACGAGTACAATAGTAACTATCAAGAGATTGTTTTGCTACTGTTGCAATAGAACAACAATTAGGCCGCTCGAAATAAATCCTTGAATTAATTCTTCCTGTTCACAGAAGAGAAACTTCGTTACACAACCGAATTTCTTCTATCGAAACAGAGAAAGCAATTAGTCACTTAGTCATACGGGTGTACCTACTCTTATCTACGCTGCGACTTAAGAGTGCTTATGCAACTCAGTGTGTAGAATCAAGTCATCGTTTGTTACTTGTTCAGTACAAATTTAATTATACGAAACATCGATACTTAGATTATGACTGACAGATATACAATATAATTTAGAGCTACGGTAGAACTATTACGTCAATGATTATTAGGTTTGAAACATTGTTTTAAAACGCTGCTTGTATGTAATAGATACAAATTTTGTCATATCGACATTTAATCGAGTACACACAGCCATTTTATTAATATATCGTGATAATGTGAATTAATAATAAAAAATGTAGTATGTTTTTTAATGTATTGAAGTAGCATGTAGAAGCATGCAGTCCACCTATAAAGGTGGTAGAACCTTTTGTAGTTCGACTCCGGCGGCGGCACCACCACACTTATTTCTGCCTAATAACAGCAGTGTTAAGCATTGCTGTCTTCTGGTTTGAAGGGTGTGGTAAGGAAGATAAACTTAACGAGGCACTCCAACTTAGTCCTAAGGGGTAGCAACGCATCTGTGGTCGACTTCAGTTGGGATTCTGGTCTTATCTGTGTGGATCACAAATGTTCATGGGCGGCAGGTGCCACTTAACATCAGGTGAACTGCATGCTCGTTTGCCACTCCATCATACAAAAAAGATAAATTTAAAGACCTACCTGAGGTCGACCACAGATGCGTTGCTACCCCTTAGGACCAAGTTGGAACGCCTCGAATAAGTAAGTCTCTCCCTTACCGTACTCTTCAAGCCAGAATATAGCAGCTCTTAACACTGTCGTTATTAGGCAGAAACAGGTGTGGCGGTGCCGCCGCCGGAGTCAAACCACAAAAGGTCCAACCACCATCACAATTGTATTAATTACAATGGTAACATAAATTAAGATTTTGGTGGTATGCGAGTATTTATTCGACTTTAGCCAGACCAAGTAGGTACCTTTAAACAGTACTTACAAGTTTATAACCTCTGATGGCAGTACTCTCGCAGTTGATGTAGCAGCAGTTTCGCATAGATAGATCTAACACTTATAACTACTTAACTTATACAGCGTACATACACGTATACAAAATCTTTATAATAAAAAGTTCTACTTCACACGTATACAAAATCTTTATAATAAAAAGAACTACCTTCAAGTACGTATGACCTTGTTCCTAGTGGCCGTGTAAACAAAAAAGGTAGACCCGCCAGAGCAATAAAGAAAATTTTGCGATACGACTGGGAATACGCAGTAAAGAAACAATGCGTACCCTTTCCATTAATCCCTTATAAATTCCGATAAACTCATGTAAATTCTACTTTCGGAGTATATTTCTTCGATTTATTGTGTTGATTAAATTTTATCGAACCGATTCGTATCGAGGTCTCTTTACATGCTGTAATATTTAAGGTGGTAGGATCGACTGTGACGGTATTTACTCCATATCGTTTTTGAATTATAACAGCCGTGTAATTTTGCGGCATTCTAGCCTGAAGATTGTGTTTATATATTTTGATATGGAAAGGCTACTCGTGTTAAACAGTTTAAATATCTTAATTGCCGATATTTCGACCTACTTCTCTACAGAAGTACCCACCCATTTCGTAGTAAGCAAAGAATAATTCGGTATCTGGTAACTTGTAAACACCCGTAGACTTACATACGTACATGAGGCGTTCTACAATTTACATTTTAATTGAGCATAAATAAATCAATAGAATGTAACATGTAATACTTCCGCTTAAGTATCTTTGTAGAAATGGAAATAAACGATTTATCTATCTATACAATAATTTATTAACTGTCTGTAAAGCGTAAAGTATTACATAGAAAGCACCGGTAAAAGACATAAAATACCACATTGAAGTTAAGAGTATCATAAACCGAGTAATGTCAATAAATCCTACTTAACAACAAGTACGAAAGTTAGTGGGTTGTCTGTCTGTGGATAATCCGGTAACTTGTAAATGTCTATACGTTCCTGACTGTACACGTCTATAACAACCTGACTAAGTTGCTTTATACAAAGTTAGCTTAATAGAAGTTAGGTCGTTATAATAAATTACCAATAGGTATATCATTTAGGTAGATCCCGGAGTCCTCAACAAAGCGCTGAGGAAGCCACCGGGGGGTTTTAGTAGGTAAAAATCCCACATAACACCGTGTCGCTCCCACGGCACCGGGTACCCTTTGAAGGTTTCCCCCTTAAAAACAAAAAAAAAGGTATACCATTTAGGTAGGTAGAATTTTAGACTATTATTAACGCGGAATTGATACATTTTGTTATGTCACGGGTATTCACAATACGGCATTTTGATTTCTTAATTTCCGATATTTCGACCCAGTTGCATGGATCATGGTTACGCCGAAACTCGCTGACCACGATCACCACCATCACGTGGCCACGTCACTGTTAACCACGATCGAAATATCGGCAATTAAGAAATCAAAAAACTGTATCGTGAGTACTCATTACACAACAAAATGTACCAATACAGCACTCCAATGATTGAAAAACGCCTAAAGTCGATTTAGTCACCATGACTGGGAAGGTAGGAAAAGTCCTGAATTCAGATTTTAGAGTCACTGCAACTATGAAAATAAATAGTCGAAACTCGTGTACCTAGATTAAAACTCCATGCACAGATAAACTTTACTTTGATTTTCCGTGAGCAATATCAAGGAAGCGTACTTTGATATTCGCAAATATTGGATTTTCCGAAGTTATTTGTTATAGTTCAAATGCTTTCATCGTTTTTTTCCATGGCTGAAACTCAGCGAAACTGTAATAATGATACGTACTAATTAAAATCACAACATTGATAGGTACAATTCTGTTGTGAACAACCGCGTAGAAAATATAAACTACGTATCATTAAAAATTGGAATAACGAGGGTTTTCATTAAATTGTAAGTGTAATTAACATATTTGTGCAATAATCATGTCATTGCTGAATTCACGTTACAATTACCCAAAGAGTTAGCAAGAAATGGCGGTCTGCCGCGCGAAATTAGTCGTTGGCTAACTGTTGATAGTGGACAAAAAAAACATGGATGTAACGTGATCCAATCAAGCTATGACTGCTTTCACTCTCCGGTGTGCTTGTTACTTAGAGGTCTGTCCGTAATACATACTAAGGTATGACAACAAAAAATATTCAGAAAGTGGGTCATATTTGTTCCTTTTATTTTAGGACGCACTGCCCGATGCAAGTTGCCTATAATTATTGTCTCCCTTTACTGATTCATTCGCTAGGCACAGGTCTCGCAGTCAAAGGAGGCCTGAACTGGATCATACTCTACCAAGCTGCATCATCGCGGCTTGATGGAGAAAGGTTAGGTTAGTTACTAATCCGACTAGTAATTAATCCAACTCGTTTGTAATCCGACTAGTGTGTTATCAAATTCTCAGACAAGGTTTGTAACCATCAGGATCGACGGCTTAACGGGAGAACGGAAGAAGTTGAGTCATTAACGGACACCCACCCTACTCTTAACTATGGCCAACGTTGCTTAACTTTGAAAATCGCTTATCCACACTCTTTGCACGCTGAGGGAAACGACGCTGATGCTGAAGGCACTAACAACAGGCGACAACAAACTGCGACGATCGTCGACATGAGCTGTCGCTCGTATATTAGCTCCCTTAATGCTAAAACAAATGCATAAATAAGTAAATAAATTCCCTACGGTTTGATAAACAAGAGAACGATGTTTTAAAAGTAATTTTCAGATACATTCCGAGTCTCTTTGAATTTTATTTTAAAACTTTCAGTCATTCAAACTATGCGGCGAGCTTAAAATTCGAGCAAGTCGTTGAATGTGAAGCAAAGCTTTGATTCACAAAGTTTGTCATCTCGGTAAGCCAGAATATATTTTCCAGGTCACTGCAACAGCGTATTCAGGTTCTGTTCGTTTTACGATGGTTTTAAATGTATGCTTCCTCTTTGACATGTTGTCGAGCTGCATATATGAGTATTCATCGTAATTACGACGTCTCATACCACTTTTGTTTTCCATAACTCACCTCAATCTGTATCTTCGAGAATCCAAGTTTTTAATTATTCGTTTAAGATTATGTAAATAAGTACACATATAACTATACATACGTATATTATTCCGTAGCAATGTTGTTCATTTTTTACTCTTCCCTCTGCGTATTGTGTTTTTGTACAAAATGTATTTATTTATTGTGTATTAAAATACATTTTCATGAATATATGTTGTACATCGCGATACCGCGATCCTACTATATAGTATATGTAACTTCGTAGTTATTATTATTTTTATATAACGCTACATATACTTCTATTATATACTTGTAACATATGCAAAGTTATTATTTTCTTAATTCAATATACATATAAATGTACTTAAGTAATTCTACTTTAATATTCTTTCTATAGTGAATTAAGTTGAAAACTAAATAACTAGTAGTCGGAGTTCTGACGACACCAAATATGTCGTTTGAAACAGCTAATTAAATCCAAAACTTTTATTGTATACATTATAAGAGGGAATTCCTATTTAAGCAACAAGTTTTATTATAATTACCGTATTAATATGCGAAGTGAACGACCCGGTGACTAAGTCCAAGTTCAGAGAGCTTTAGGAAATTCCGTTTCACTAAAAAGGATAAACTGGAATTAAGGTTTTAAATTATCTCGCGGGTTTTGCCACTTGTCTATACAGGTAAACAAAAATGAGGTGTTAGTTTGTGATATCAAAATAACTGCTATAAAGCTATACTATATTTATTTCAAAAACAACTATTAGGATTTTTGTTCATCTGTTTGTTTGGGCTAATCTCCGAAACGGTTGGACCAATCATCGTGGGAATTTCAGTGGCGGATAGCAGATGTTATAAAATGTAACTTAGATCACTTTTATTGGAGAAACTGTTTTGGGGTTCCGAGTAAAAAAATAAAATCCCATCAAATATTCAGTGCGCGTCCCTTTTCTGTTAAAGGTATAAAATTTCGATTGTATTTATGATCCGTTATATTTTTTAAACGACGCTGAAACCGCAGAGCTTAGCTAGTGCTATTAAAAACGCCTTATAATGACATTTATTTCTTCGCGAATTCACATAAAATTGTTTATGTTGGGTTTAAAATTCCAATATATAGCACAAAGTTTTCTTAAAGACGTTACAACCTTGGTCGTTAGCGGTTTTTACTGTCGACGGGCAATATTTGTACCTAAAATTGATGACATATTTGAACAATTTGCTTAGTTTAAGAACTAAATTGCAAGGGCACATAATAATACAAACAAGTTTCAGAACACCCATTATAACGGTTAGTATCAAGTTAGAGTAATTTGGAGTTGATGTTACAGCGTAATTTTTCAAAAAGCGTTTGTCACCCACTTACTATTTTATAACATTGTAAGGTTAACATTTTTCCGTGCATTAAAGGGGAGCATTCCGTGCATGAGGAAAATATTCATAAAAATATATTTCATATTTATGAAGCAACGCATCAACCATGCGGTAAATAAGTCATATTTAAAGTAGAAAACTTACTTTCCTACAACAAACATTATGTGGTTCCAAAAGAACGGTTTAAATTAGACCACTATGAGCTCACGCACTGTTAAAACTAGCGCACGCATACGGAGTTACGGAACGTAACGATACGGTCGGCATAAAAATATACCTTTGGACATACAATACTATAAAGTTTTAGGGTATAAAATATTTATTCTCATTAAGTATTAATTAAATTCACTTAGCATGAAAAATACACAGATTATATCGTTAAACAAATAAGATACCCTTATAAAAGATTGCATTGGCATAAACGGTACAAACAAAAATATATTGGGAAACTACTAAAGGTACAAAATACTTACTCTAATTTGCATACGAATATCTTAAGTACTTTGTTTGTAAACTAATATTACGTATAGGTCACATAAAACTGGAGAAATTGCTCATGTACAGATGGCATTATCGCTAGAGAAGTAGGCCTTTGGATAGAAACAATCGCATGTCAGCTTCATGTAAGATATAGTAGAATCCTTCACTCCGAGCAGTTCCATCAGCAGTTTGTTGGATGATATTGAGAATTTTATACTGTGAAGATAAGTGAATTAAAAATCGTTTAAAGCAATAAAAGTCTAAAAACATATGTAGGTGCGATAATACTATTGTAAACGCCTGAAGATGTGGGATGAGCGTAATTATCTTCTAGGCTGAGCCCGACAGGGGTGATGTTCTAAGAGGATAGGAGGAGGCGATAACAGATTCCTCTACGTAGCGCTGAGGAAGACTATCCAGGTGATTTCAATGAGGTACTCGTAAATATCCCACATAACCCGGTGTCTCCCCAAGGAATCTCGATACGTTTTTAAGGTTCTTCCTCACCGTTACTAAAACTACCAAAGTACTGTACCTGCTGAACAATATAATATGTAGATATAAATTAGTATTTTTCAAAATTAACCACGAGATACAAATTCAGTCTTATTTCAAGTTCAAGTTACCGCCTACTTACTAATATTATATTGTTACTACACTGGCTCATAGTACTTATTAGTGTAAAGTAAAACCTAATTAACATCAGATTAAATTACTTATACGGTTCTATATTATTCTGCAATGTGTACTCAGCCTTATGGCCGTAGACACTGAAGCGTGATAGCAAGCGCCGCCCTAACCGTCCTCCATGAAACCAAGCTTAGGGCTGGTTTACACGACTTTTTTTTACTAATATTTGGTTGAGTAGCAAACGAACTTGCAGTCCACCTGATGGTAAGTGGCAACTGCCGCCTATAGACATTTGTAATCAACATCAGATGAGACTAGAATCCCACCTGAGGTCGACCACGGCCGACTCGGATATGTAAGTCTCCCTTATCACATTCTCCAAACCAAAACACAGCAGCGCCTAACACTGCTATTATTAGGCAGAAATAGGTGTGGCGGTGGTGCCGCCGGAGTTGAACCACATAGGGTTCTGCCACCCTTAAATACTTTTTATAAATACGCAAAACAAGACTGGACGGCAATTCGTTTGCTTGATCAATAAACTACTTAATACTTGAAAGAGTCTTTGTTATTGAATTTGTATGATAAAGTAGACATACTAAAGGCACACAGAAGTATTACGATCGCAGAATCAGTGTGAACCAGGCCTAACACAGATATATAATTACACGCTCTTTGAAAAAATCTAATTAACCATTGCACTGATCTGAATTACGAGGTTAATTGTTACTTCCGCAAAGTAAACCCAAATATAATTATAGTGCTAGTGGTGTTTATGAAAGAATGTTCACAATGGCCGATGTTCCGGAGATTGTGTGCTTTTAGGTGCTTGTTTTGTTAATATTTGTTAAGCAAATGTTAACTTTATACGATAAGTATGCTACTTAGCCACATTAGGTGAACGTAATGGATTGTATGGCAGCAATAAATATTCCCACGCTTTTATATAGATCTCCGGGAAACTACGGACCTTTTTGTCCCATTGCTGGGCACGAATCTCATGCTGCAGTATACTTCATCGTCTATATCGAGCTGCTATAATGGGAATTGATAGAAGGTACTTATTTCGTAAAGTATGTTTAAATAAAACGTGTAGGACATTGCAAAGAAATCCAAGGACCAATAGTACTAGATGTAGTATATTTCTCTAAGATAATATACAACGAGATTTCTTGTTTATAAATGTATGAAAAGTATTTCTAAGTACATGTAATGTCTTAAGTTAAGCCTGTTAATTACGTGTGTTAAAAAAACAAATGACAGACTTCAACTTTACTTTTTTTTATATGATAGAGTAGCAAAGGAGCATGCAGTCCACCTGATGGTAAGTGGTCAACTGCCGCTCATGGACATTTGTGATCCACCCCAGATAGGACCAGAATCCCAACTGAAGTCGACCACAGATGCGTTGCTACCTCTGAGGACTAAGTTGGGATGCCTCGTTAAGTTTATCTCCCTTTCCACACCCTTCAAACCAGAACACAGCAGCGGTTAACACTGATGTTATTAGGTAGAAATAAAAACAGTTGACTACAGATGTCCATGACCTATCGCTCATATACTAACGTAGCAACTTACCATCTGGTGCTGGATATGAGATAACCCGGGTAACCCCGAGTGGCCCCCTAATCCGTATATTGTATATTAAATTACGCACCTATCCGTATACTTACTTCAATAATCCGTATATAGTCTATTAAACTACGCACTGACACTTCGGTCAGTGCAAATTCCTGTCAAACAAGCATTTAAATTTATGCATTTTTTGCGCCTTATTTCGTGTAGCATTATTCAAGCGTTGCGTCATGCTTATAAAAGTTCTTGAGCTCACGAGAGTAAAAAACTCAAACTTTTTGATACACCTTAGAATTGTTTTGTTGTTAGACTCTCAAACAGGTAAAATTCGTCTAATTCGTCGTCGCCAAGTCTTTGCTGTCCCACTGCTGAGCACCAGTCACCTCTCGGAGTGAGATGCGTTTACGCTATAGTCCACCGCGCTGGCCGATTGATAGATTTCACACACCAATTGAGAGCTTTCTTTTTGTCAAACAACTCTCGGGTGTGTAGGTTTCCTCATGTTTTTCTTTGATTATAGCAAGTGATAATTAATTTCCTAACGCACATAACTAATATTCGTTTAATTATTTCTACTTAATTGGATCAGAACACACAAGCACCATTATTACTTCTCTTGCTCTAAGTTATGTAACTATGCTGCAGCTGTACTCAGAGATAGATCACGAGATACAACAAAGTATGCTACTTTGAAAATAAATTATTATTAATTAGCTGCATCCTGCTGTTTCACCCGCATTAAAAACTGTTACATGATCTACTTACACATGTAAGTTATATAATTTATAACCGAAAGTTTATAAAAACCATCAAGCATTTCAAGAAAAAATGCGCGTGCGCGGATTTTTCATGAGTTTTCATTCTTTTACATGGTTTCTGTCTTTTAAAGGTGGTAGAACCCTTTGTAGTTCGACTCCGGCGGCACCACCGCCAGACTTATTTCTGCCTAATAACAGCAG
>DWRA01002415.1:0-14090 GCA_018250295.1 Spathilepia clonius
CAGCTCCAGCCGCACCTGCCGCCCCCACGGACGGTGCACCTTGTACACCGCCGGCAGCCGCTTGCTGCACAAACACAAGACGACATGTCAAAACGATTACCGTTTTCAATACCAATACGATTATTAATTCACTTGAATGTCATAGTCGTTAATCCTTTCCTGTCCCACTACCGGGTACAGGTCGCCTCTAAAAGTGAGAGGGATTCAGATCGTAGTCCATTACGCTGACCAAGTACGAATAGGTAGGTTTTTTTAAAAAGCTCACAGATGTGTAGATTTCTTCACGATGTTGTTCTTCATTGTTACAGCAAGTGATAACTAATATATACGCTAACTTTAAAAAGCCAGAGATTTATACCATTTAAAGATTTAAAATTCTCCTTTAACTGGATGCCTGGGGTTTAAACCCCCGACTACAAGACGGAGTTCACCTACATACTCTTAAAATATAAATTCACTCATTGCAAACAAAAGTCTTATGTGATGCCAGCTGTAGGTGCAGGTACTTACCTACATCTCTAAGATTTCTATAATTTCCTTAAAATTTGTTATTATGTATACTTTCTTTCACTTACGGCTTAGCTTTTGACTTGAACATGTTGACATCAATCTTAATATCGTTAATAATTATGTTGTAGAGAAATTTGCCGATGTTTTGACGTATTTCTGCAGGCCAAGGATACTCTTCTATATCCTGTAAAAAAAAGAATTAGGAAATAACATGAACTACCATTTAACATAGTATATTCTGATGCACATAATTACTATTTTCATCTTACATAATTATCAAACAATTCACATTTTTTTCTTTCTTCATTAAAGTTGTAAGTATTAACATTATTGTTAAAAAGCATAATTTAGAAAAAAATGGATTGCGGGCCTGAACCTATATTGAACTTCCAACATAAGAGACTTCATTCAAAACCACTAAACAACTTGTACTGTTCAACTTATTATTACTTTAATAAGTGATTAGCTTTCATTACAGAGTCCCTTTACCAAAAATAAATGTAATTATAGTAGTTTAATCGTAGGAGTTACCAAGCTGGCCCCGTGGCGGTCCTCGTGCAGCAGCAGCTGCCAGGCCTGGCGCGCGTTGCGGGCGGCGGGCGCGCGCCGCACGTACCAGCGCAGGTAGCGCTCGTACACGCGCTCCAGCTTCGCCAGCACGCCGTTGCTGCGGCGCTGCTTTATCTGGTACCTGCCCGCAGGGACACCGTCAGACACGCAAGTCACATGCATAGCAGATAGAAACCGTCTTAATTCCAAATGTTGGAACAAACAGACAATCCGCATGGCAGAATGGTCACCATACCGGTCTGACACACAATGGGTTTTGACTTTGATCTCCAACCAGACAGATAATTAAATAATGCATTTAAGAGTTGCGTTCCGGGTCTGGGTGTTTGTGTATTCGTCTTTGAGTGTGTCAATGAAGTGGAAAGTGTTATAAGCGTGTGCTTTTTTAAACAACATAGTTTTTAACTAACGCGTACATATGTTTACGTACTAGTGTAGGTACACAAAAGTTTAAGTGTGACTCTGTACGATACTACACATGAGACAAGTGCTAAAGGTAATAAGACATCAATAGGATATATTTTTATGCTGCTTTTAAGTGAAACAATTTATCTAAACAATCTTTGTGTTAAAATTATCTAATGAAATACTTAAATCTTTGATAAACCAGTGAATATGCTATAAAATGCGGCGCCCGGCAACGTTAATATTTAACTATCATCTAATGCACATAATAATAATGTAATTTACATAACAACAGGAAAATAAAGAATTACTACTATTATGTAAAGCTATATTTATTGATGGAAAATATTTGTATCCATATTTTACTTACTTCTGGTATACTTGAGTACCAAGATCCCTCTGTAGCAGTTTCAGCGTCGGACTGTACGACTCGCTGCCGTCGATCAACTTGCGGACTTCAATCATCATCAGTTCTACAAATTGATCCGCCTGAAAGAAGAATATTATAATTAAACATGATTACCACTATTTGTAAGGATTTAGACCTTTTATAGGATTTAGGAGACCTTTTATAAGGATTGGTCAAAATGAAAAGAAAATGGGAGGGAAATTACAGAATTATTCGGCAAATTCATTATATGCAACTCGGAAAAATAATGTAAATTTTAAAAAAATCATAGTTTTTTAGATACAAGAATAAAACAACAAAATTTTGTTTTCTTTAACATTGCAATCCCTGATTTTTAATCTTTTTGACTGTGCCTCGGTAACTCCACTCACACTTACACATTGCTCCTGGCATGTTACTTATGCAAATTATTTGCGTAAGTTACATGTGCGTATAGTTTACGTTACTCGCATGTAGGACATAATGTGACCACCATTACTAACGGGTAAAGACACTAAAAACAGAAGTAACATAACTGTTGGAAGAATGCTAAACACAACATAAATCAAAATATTATAGTCTGTGGTGCTGTTGTCTATTATATACGCGTCTAGCTTGTCTCTATTCTCTCACTTTTCTTGTGCAATATACGTTCTATAATTACTTTCTATTTTCCGGTGTATTATTAAGTTTCCCACAATAACTTATAATAAAACGAATAACGAGTCCAAATATCGTCTATACGTACGTCCAAAACCTTCAGATACGGGTACAAGGTGATGGCGGTGTGCGAGGCGCTGCTGCGCGACCGCAGCGTGCTCAGGTTGCGAATAAACGCGTCCTTCATTACAGTGCGCCACTCGCTTTCAGCTGCCTTTAATTTCTCCCTCTAGAATAGACATAAATCTAATTAAAAACATGGTATTTTCAAATGTATGTAATATACAATCTTACTTCATTGTATCAAAAGATATTATTAATAAAGAATTAAAATGTTACATTTTTTGTACTTAAGAAACATTTTTTTAAAATAGAAAATCGTGTATTAATTACTATTTAAAACTTTGTAATCATGTTGAAGAGTCGTATTAAAAATACAATGGAAAAAAGATATTCTACTGATACTATAAATTTAAAAAAGATTAAAATTAGACCAAGCCAAAAGTTGCCAAATTTCGTATTTAGCATCCTGGAAACGCTATTACATAAATAAATACGTCTTACGTATTTCTGTACTGACGGCAATTCCTTGTTCGTCGCACTGATGTTCTCCACCTCTATTTCTCCATGGATTTCCATCGCCAACTGTTCCTTTCCCTTCTGTTTCAATTCTTCAAATGTTATAAGATTCTCCACGGGAGATATTAACAATCCCTTTCTGTTTTCGTGATTGTCTAACTTTAGATCTTCTAACAGTGGGCAGTCATAGTCTAGCAAGGGAGGGGTGTACTGTGGTTCAAAGTCAGGTTGTAAGCGCCGAACAGCCCTCAAGACCATTTCCTGCTGGTCATATTGAAACATTGTCTTGTCCAGTAAGTCATTTAATGAGATGCCCTGAAAAATATATTAGATTATGTATATCATAATTTGCTGTCATATGGGTTTTAGAGCTTAATTTCTCTCTGTCTTTTTGAGTTTAAATTACGTTATACAAAATAATTTTTAGGTTTACTTTTTAAAATTCAATTAATGTACCTATGATAATCCAATCTATGTATATTAACAAACCTTTTCTAGCATTTTCTGTCTATAATTCTTTAATACTGAAATCTTGTCTTCAAGGTTGCTCCTCTCTACACATTCAAACAAGGCTGCGTAAGTCTGTGGGTTTGCGTCCACTCCGTCTTCAGACATGAACGACATTAGCTCTGTTGTACCCTCCATGTTACCCTGAAAATAGTAAAGAAATTTACTTAGCATTTGCTTCAGACAAGAGAGTACTGTAGTAGTTTCTTGTCATGTCAGTTAAGTAAACCAAATAAGCCGAGCCGAAAGGTACGGCTGTATTCTGACCGAAATACAAAACTTCGGCCTTTTGGCCGATGTTTTCAATACCTTTGACCAAAACAGAAACTTTGGTAAATCAATAATAACTACAGAGCCTTCAATATTAATTAAAACTCTAATATGAATATTGCATGCCCCATTACCCTGGTTAAACATTGTTAAAGTTGGTGAAGGATCTGGGATGCAATTTTAATATCATTTTTAAAGAATAATTTATATGCACATAAAACAAATAGCAAAATTATTACCTTAAATGCATATCCATGCATCAATGTGTTGTAGATTTTAACATCGGTGATTTTGGGCTGGTCTGCCCTTGTACTTTTCTGTCTATAATACTGTAATACTTGGCGAGCCTGTAATAAATGAGTTGAGTTTTAATGTATACATAACTTACACAAATATATGTAAACAATAGATGTAGTATATCAAGCCTTTAGAATTACTGTAACGAAATGAAAGGGCATTGAAGGCAACCTGATTTAGATGCATTTTTTTAATGTTTGAGTGAGTATTTACAAATGTAAATGCTTTATCGTAATTGTAAAGATGCAATATAATAAATTCATTGTTTTTTGTATTTATTGTTTGTTAAAGCGTTGGCTTTTATGTATGTCAGTTGTGGACTGATTTGTTATAGTTATGGATAGACTGTTAAGTGTGTTTTAAGATAAAATGTTATCAAGTGAAAAATATGTCGAATTAAGAAAACTTATCTAAGTGTTACAACAACCAGATTATAATATAAAAGAATTGAGATAAGACTCTTTACTTGAACAAAATGCTAGTCTTTAAAATATTTTAATTTAATAACAGAATTAAGTTACTATATGTGTATTTTGTTCTCAACAATGCCAATTTGATAGTAATCTTAATACAATAGAAAATAAAATGAAAATAAGGATGAACTGCATGTTCCAAAGTACTGCCAGCTACAACTTTATTCTTTGCATAAAAATTTTCCTCTTCTGTGGCATGCCATCGGTGCGCATACCATAAGCGTAAATAATAAAAATGACATGATTAGAAGATCTTAAAGAATTTTCAGGCGTGTAGGTTTCTTCGCGATATATTTCTTCACCATTATAGCAAGTAATAATTAGTTTCTAATAGCACCAATAATAATCAATTTGAAAAATCCGACATGCCCAGTACACGAACCATAAGCAACCCGATAAAGAGGCCCAGTATCACACATTGATTACATTTACAGACTTCATAGTACCCACCTCTGGAGTCATGTGCAGCGAGCAGAGCAGTTGCAGATGCGCGGCCAGCAGGCGGGCGAGCGCGTCCCGCTTGCCGCGCCGCTCCAGCTCGCGCGCGTCCTGCTTCATGCTCAGCTCCTGCGCCGCGCGACGCTTCTCGCGCTGTTTCTTCTTCTTCTGCTTTATTGCTTGTTGACTGTAATGTTACATTTTTATAATTAGACGTATCGAAAGCCTCGCGTGGCGTGTTGGCACCATATTGAATAGATAACACTTAGATTTCTAATCAGGTGGTCAATGTTTTTTTTAAATTGTGTTTACGCACGAGACATGTAAACTGAAGGACACTTTCTACACTCATCTTTAAGTCTGATTAGCAGAGATTCAAACCCAGAACCCTCTACGTGTCAGGCCAGTGTATTAGTCTTTCCACCATGGTGATTATCAAAAAATAAATAAATAATAAAGATTCCTATGTACATACGCTTTTTTCACGTTTAAGGTCTTCTCAAGATGCTGTCTCTCGTTTTCTAACTCCAAATCATCTTTTGTATCAATTTCTGTGTGTACATTGTCCTCGCATATATCTTCTAAAGCTGGATGAGGCATGCCTTGATACCTACATAATAATTATTTTGTGTTACAACAAATATATAAAAGGAAATATTCTATAAGAGATTATTGGAACTTTTCAGATAAAAATATGTTTCTAAGTCTAGTCTAGTCAACTAGAGCAGGTTTACCTATCTATAATCTAATAACAAAAAAGAAAATATAGTACTTTCTTATAAGAAATAAGATTATGGGACCAGACAGGTCAAAACTAATATTGTAAAATGAACCAGGTAATTTTCAACAGATAACTTGACTTTGTTCTTTACAAAGTCATACTCTATGTAGTATGGCATGCCTGCAATATAAAAGTGAACGCATTGTTACTCTTGAGGACTAAATTAAGATGCTTCAGAGAAGTATGTCTAGCTTATCAGACCGTTTCCAGAATACAGAGATCTTAATATTGCTGTCATTAGGCAGAAATAGTTATAACAGTGGTGCATTCACAGTCTAACAACAAATGATTCTATGAAGTTCAAAAGCTTCCTGAACTAGACAGTATTCAGAACTTTTCATCTAGTTATATGGATTTGAAAATTATAAGCTCAATAATATACTTACTGCAAATTAGACAGGTGATTGAAAAGCTCTCTATCAAATCTATCTAAGTGGTTATTATCTATGAATAATTCTCTAAATACTGCATGAGGGCTCTTTGGTAAAGACCTTGTGGTCCCATCTTTAACAGAATCACTGGGTTCCAGGTCAAACTCCTGAGTCACACCCTCATTGATGGCATATCTCAAATCCTGTAACTTTTGATCATAAAGAGTGGCCTTCCTAAAACTATAATAGCTCTCCTTCACCATGTCTATGTATTGCTTAGTCTTGCATCGGTCCTCTAATGCTGATATTTTGTGACTAGTAAATATGAGGGCACATTTATCATCTTCCATATTGATTCCTGAAGAAATTGAAGGTAAATTTTTCTTTAGTATTTTCTCTTTTACACTCCTGAGTAGTTCTGGATCAACTTCGTCAATGGGTGACTTCTTCAATGGTTTAGTGGTTAACTGATGGAGCTGCCCAAGAGACACTGGGCTGGATGCTAGCTTAGACAGATGTTTAGCATACAATTTACTTATAGATACTTTTGTTTCCGTCATACTACTCTCATTAACTGAAATAACGAAGAAAAGCTTGGTTATATTCACATGTAAACATCTAACTTGAAAATATAGTTTACGAAACACAAACCTTCCATCACTTCGCCATATTTCTTGTAAGGTTTATGTCTTGATTTCTTTTTAACAGATTTCATGGCGTTAGCCGTTCTCGTAGACTGATGTCGCACGAGAAAAACATTCCCTGGAACTAACGCGAGCGTTATGCAACTGGTATGCTAGGTTATGTTTATAAAAACATTGGAAGTTTATCGAACTTTATAACACGCACAATCTGCAAATTAGCATTCACATTAAACTTTACCTGTATAATGTTCCGCTAAGAAGATTTTGCGACAAAAAGAACATTGTGAGACCGGTGACAAAGTTTTCAGGGCATTATTCGATGGTAAAGCGATCCCATGGATGTTACTTTGATATAAATTTCTTGCTGAAATCAAACGATGCATTGTCCCGGTTTAAAAATTGTAACTACATCGTATTATAGTATGTTTTAGGACACATGTTAAAGTAAGTCGAGCCAAACCGAACGATGCGAAAGGCGAACAATTATCGAGACCACGTGAAAACTGAAAATAGATAATGTAATATTTTGACACATTCCATACTGTCTGACTGACACTGACAGAATAGGGATACAGACTGAGATCAATCGAAATTTCGATTCTCGACCTAAAATATGGATATCATATATAGTAATTTCACCAGACAGTTCAAAATCTACATTAGATTTTTCTGTCGTAATTATATAAAATTATATTTATGGTGGGAAGGAATATTTGATATCTTGTTCGATATTTCTTATAATCCTGGATACTTTTGTGGGTTGATTCTTGAAACTTCGATTCGAGTTCATTTCAAAATCGATTTTTTTAGGAAATATCGCTGTCAGAACAGAGTTACGGCGTTTGTTATGGGTGTAATGTCTTATAATTTCTAGATTGTTCTATTTCATTGGTTTCATATTTTGTACTTATATATGTACAACAAATGTGCAAATGTATTTTTTAATTTCACATTTTATGCAGCATAGATTTTGACAAAATTATTCATGCGAGTGCATCGAGATACTATGTATTACTTTATTACATAGCAATTTAATGTGTAGAGCGGTTTTCAAGAGCAGCTTTGTTCTATTGTCCGTCGTTGGCTTTATTAGCGATGTTTTAGTTTCGTCTCATAAAGAATTGTGTTTTTATTTACGACCATAAAAATAAGAGTTCAATCTTGTGTATTGTCAATTATAAATGTGTAATACGTATTATATTACTTTGAGAGTATTAGTATGTTAAATATTAATAAACATAGTCCTATTTTTCCCTTATTTCAAAATGTATTAAAGAACTTTTAGGCTCCAATCATACACACAATTTTTTTAGGCTATATTATAATATTTCATTTCTTAATGTTCATAGTCTGTGATTTTGGTGTATGATTGCTGTCAAAACTGACAGTTTAACAATTTATGAAGGAAGTTTATTTTGGTTATTTTTGTTTTATCGTATAAGATTTTTTCGTTGCGAACAAAGGCCATTTAATGCACGATACTAAGATTCTATAGCAAAAGCAATCATTAAAACTTTTATAAATGCAATGGAGGAAAAAACTTTTATTTGTGAGTAAATGAAACGCTACTTGTGGCGTATAAAATCGCAGGTATTTTAATTGTTTGCACTATTTTCAGGGACTCCAGAATTAAACAAACGTTTAATACAGTTTCGTATCGATCATGATTACGTATTTAAGAAAAAGAAACAACCATGGGGGTTAGTAAATTAGGTATTGCTTAAGATTGCTAAAACGTGAAATTTATTTAAAGTTACAATATGCATTTTCCCTATAGATTAATTAACTTGTGAGTGCTATATACATATACAGTCACTTTGCTTATATAAATATACAGTCACCAATGTTTATTAGTGTATGTATTTTTTTGATGCAGGGAATTTTACAAAATTCTTATTGAGAATGGCTTTCCAGATGAGATGACTATTAAACATGTTAGAAAAAAGTGGTCATACATGTATGATGTAAGCAAGATTTATTTTTACACAATATTTATTTTTCTTTGTACCTAATACTATTGTTTTTGTTAGATATTTATGATTTAAGATGATAAAAACATTGTATTAAATTACATAATAGAAATAAATTTCAATGAGAAAATCAAAATGAGTACCACAAATTTTATTGAGTTGAAATTAATCCTCAATAACAATGTTATAATTACTTACAGACATATAAAATAGCTAAGAAAGCAAAAAACAAAAGTTGGAAATATTACAAAATGTTTGAGAAGCTTTTTGGAAGAACGACAATACTGGACAAATATGAGTCTTGTGAGTGTTAAAATGTCTGTGTTTAAAAATCGTATTTTCTTAGTTTACAGCCCTGGGTGCACAGTTGAGATGGCACAGCAGCCTTATGTGATTAATGGAATTGTAACTTGACAGTATGAAACTAAAATTCAAATTTAAAAGATCGTCATCGACCCAAAAACAAGGGCAGCATGCTTAAACGTGCTGTGCATCCTAATTTCAATCTCATTCTCATACCATTATGTTATCCTTTTATTTGTCGCACAAAAAATCCTCTGCTGTTATGGGCCTGAACCTCCTTTGAATCTGTTGCACTGTAGTCCTATGTTTGTAGTATATAAATTAAGTATAATACAATGAAATGATTTATTATATAATTGTGGTATCTACTGCCACAACATTACAAGACCTTGTCAATATACAGTAATACCCCGCTTTACGCGACCCCATTGTGCGCGGTTTCACTATAACGTGAATATCAAATTTCGCGTTAAAAACCCTGCGTTACACGAATTTCCTACTTAAGAATTTTAACCTACTCCTACTTAAGAAATTACTCATTTTTCGGTAAAAATAACTTGCAATATTGCATAAAGGGTTCTGAGAATTACAATTATTGATTCAAATGATTCATATTTTTTTATTATATTAAATGGTAACTATGTTTAATCGTAAACCCCGATATACACGAAATTCGCTTAACGCGATTTTTTCCAGAACATATCCCTCGTGTAATGCTGGGTATTACTGTACCAGTATTTATTAGTAAATAGTAAATATCTTTCACTGTGCTGTTTTAGGAAGGGTATAATATACTATTTAATTAGTGCTTTTATAGGGGCCGATGAATGGCGTATAAAACTTATAACTAGTATTTGTGAGGCAAAGGACAAGAACCTAGATTATCGGAGCACATGGAAGTAAGTACATTATATTGAGTTTCCCAAAGCCATTTTTGGCAAGCATTTTTGTATTTGACCTGGCATAATTGTAAGTCAACCATTTTGAAAAACTGAGGTTTAGTAGCCACTAATATATTATGTGTGTATCCTAGTTGATTACAATAGAAAAGTGTTCAGTGATGAAACGTTGTAAATGATATACTTTCTTAGATATTCACATTCAAAATTGGAGGAAATGAAAAATTAAATCATTTTCTCTCGTAGAGCATGAATTACAAATGAACTTAAATATCTCAGAAGGTTACTTACAAAATTCCATCACTAAATACTATTTTGTTCTAATGATCAACATTTTATTGCTTGACCCTTGACAGAACTTTGACAGGCTTGACAGAGCTGCTGATTTTTTTTTCCAATATGGCTGAATTAGTATGATGAAAAGGTTACATGCCCTTTAATATTCCAATATTTGGAAAAGAAAATTGATATAAACATTTATAAATCCATTCCAGTATCAGTAAACAATTTGTGGCTGATAGAAATTGCTTTAAATTACCTATAAAACTTTATATTCCGTATTTCTAAATTGTAATTATGAATATGAATATTTTATAAATGGCATACAATAAATTGTAAATATAGGTAGAGGACAAAATTATTTATTCCTCCTTATGGGCTATTGTAGACAAATGATATGAAATTATTGAGAAAACTACTTGCTAATTTGAGTCCATACTATATATTTTATATATAGTATTGAACCCAAATTATGATATATTTTTTGGTAAACATTTAATGAGATGTAAAAGTTAGCTAAGTACATTTCAATTTTTCGACAAAAATTTTTATAGGGCGGTGGAAAAATCATTGCGATCGCAAGACCTTCCTTTAGACTGTTGCATTCAAGATATAAAAGGATTGTGGCAGCATATAAGAATGACTTTTAATGTAAGCATTTATTTTTATTAAATCACTATATACATTTGTACATTAAACACATTTCATAACACAACTCTTTAATTCCAATATAATCATAACAACCTCATATTTTTGTGATTCTTATCAGAACAGATTGGTACTTTAGAACAGTAGCCGTTACATATAGAGTTATAGACTGATATTTTGGCATGTCATATGGTCTGTACCATAAATGTTATTATGTCATATGGGCTTTACCATAAATGTTATTATGTCATATGGACTGTACCATAAATGTTATTATTACTAAAAAAACATAATATAGCATAGCAAATTAATTATCAATTGCGTAAACAAATCTACACAATTGCGATACATTGAAAGCACAAGCAAATGAATAACAAAATCTCTTTAGACTTTTAAATCAATGTTGATTACGTAGCATAGAACCGAGTTGTAATGGTTTTATCTAAGTAATTACGATAGACAACGGGCTACTGAACGGTGGACCTGTTTGGACCTTTTGACCTGCTTGATATAAAATATGTCGGTTTTTTTAAATTTATCTAAGGGACTTTGTACACGGGCATGTAACAGTAATAGTAAGCAAGCAAGTAGCAGCAATTTACAGCAATAGTAATAGTTATGTAGCCAGGTTAAAAATTCGATCTAATATTACATAGCTAAGATGTAGTATCTATAATATGTCCTAAGTACTTGACGAGCTGGGTGTTAGAAAGGTCATCATAACGGTCTGCCATGCAGACGGTAATGGTTCAATCTCCTGGCAGACAAACATTTAAATCGGGTATGGGAAACATTGAAGCTGCAGGCCAAATTTAAGGGCGTTAACGAAGTCGCGACCGTCAGTAGCGCGAAGGTCGTAGGGATGTTGCAGGTACATAACTAAAAAGCATGCCTGAATGAGATTATATAATAAAAAAAAGTGGGTGTATCAACATGTAAACTATATCATTGCGTGTAATTATTTAAAAAAAATACAAAAAACGATTGGTACGTGTAATATCGTATTGGATCGGATCGCACTTAGATTTTAGTAAAAACCTGATTGTGTACTAGTCGCCTAATATAGAACGAAAAAGTGAATGCCCTTAATTTATTGTTAGTCCAGTAATCAGTATGTAAAAACGTTTTAATTCTAAAATTCATTATTCTCCTTCCAAATATATTTTTATTTTCATCGGTAATGTGTCATTGTTTACCGTTATAACTATTAGTAATGATTTTTTGCAGAGGAAGCATCGTTTGAAACTAAAAAAAAATTCCGAGCGCGCGGAATGGGCGCTGTATGATGCAATGATGAACTACTTCCAAAAGTTTGAACCTGATTACCTGTCGAAGTTGGAGTCAGATACAGGTACAAATTGCTCGAGCAGGGAAAGGAAATCGAGCAAGAATTATCTGAACAAAAACTTTGACAAAAATTACGACCCAACGTCGGAGTTTCAGTGTAAGTATTGACTTAGTTTAACTGCAATTCATATGTTACTTATGTTTTGTATTGGGTTACCTTTTTGAAGTATATTTCTTTTAACGCATTTCTTAAAAATAATGAGAGTGAATGTTCACATGATCGACATTTAAAAGCGACACCGTAAAGTTGGTTACTAAACGTCGTAGTTCGGTTTAAAGATTCTTTATTTCTCATAAGACATACATTGGTCACTTATATGTAATGAGAAACTTAAATACTAAAACAAGTACATTTTTTGCCCGGTGTGAATATGTGTGTGTATGTTTGTTTCTGTGTCTGTTTGTTTCTGTGTATGTATGTCTGTGCGTGCGTGCGTCTGTGTGTGTGTGCGCGCGCGCGCGTGTGTGTTTGTGTGTGTGTGTGTGTGTGTGTGTGTGTTCGTTGTCGTTTTGCAAAAAATCTACTAAGAAAGTAATTTTAATTATTTTTTTTAGGTATGATACAATACGTACCTATCACTTCGCGATACGTCTTTGTTTTGTAATAGTTTCACTCATTGCGCTTGTGTTTCCTATTAACTTCGCCAATTACTTAAACTCTTACGTAATACTTGAATGACCTCTTATCAGCTTGCGAGTGGAAAAGCATACCATTAGGCTCTCACTGTTACAGCAAAGTAGGTTCAACTAACAATTGTTATGATTGACAAATATATGACTAATGCAAACAGATGCTGCTCAAGACAAAGTAATAACCAGTGTTTAAATAATGATTATATTTATTTGCAACCCACATGGTACTCGAACTTTCTTTAATTCACAATTAATGTATTACTACAAAACAAATTCACTTCCATACACATCGTTTCTTTTTTAAATTAGAGTAATAAACTGTATGATAAGCTGTAAAGTATAATCATGATATTATTATTTAGTGTGAATTGAACCTAAGTTTCTAATGTTTGTTCATCTGTTCATAATTTTCATGGTGTGCGTCAAGGGATTTCTTTAGGTCTTACTACTTATGTTGTGGCTCAAAAAACTATTCAATGTTTATTATAGTTATATGGTTCGATGCTTGATAATTGACTATTTAACGAATGTATTATGATGTATGTAAAGAAACGAATGTTTAGATTAGAAGATATACCCATTAAACAGCAGCAATATAATTTTTTAAGTTTTTTGTTCTCGTATAAAAGGGACAATTCATCAATATCGTTGAATGGCGCGTTAAAATGCTATGGTCTATTACAAATTGTTGCAATAAATATTCTGAAAAACGCATGATTCATTTGCAGGGTCAAAAGACATAACGGAGTCGTTCATACAAATCCGATTACAGAACGACTGGCTGTTCAGAGAGCGCAAGTGGGCGTGGAAGTGAGTTAATTCTCTAATCTCGTATCACGTTACAATGCGTATATGTTCCTATTATATATAAACTTAAATAGTTCCTGTATGTTAATAGCGACCTGCTAACCATTATGCGCGAGGAGTACGGCTTTCCGAACTCGCTGACAGGAAGAGATATTTGTAGGAAATGGGCGGCGACGTTCAGGGTAAGTGTTTGTCGTATATCCCTGTAAGTTCTAAGTATGTTTAATTATTAATACAGTCTTGAAGGTGGTAGAACCCTCTGTAGTTCGACCCCGGCGGCACCACCGCCACACTTATTTCTGCCTAACAAC
>DWRA01002416.1:0-14087 GCA_018250295.1 Spathilepia clonius
CAACGTTTGCCGGGTAGCTAGTCTATATATATATATATATATAGAAATGAAATGGCGTTCATTGGTCTCACTAAAACACGAGACCGGCTGGACCGGTTTGGCTAATTTTGTTTTTGAAATATTTGTAGCAGTTCAAGGAACGTGTAATATGTGAGAAATGTGAAAAAATTGTAAGGAAAATAGTAAAAGCAACTATTTTGTTTCATTTTATCAAAATGGTGGCGTTCAGAAATTAATATTGAATTTATTATTATACTTTTATTGACCTTTGACACATTATTAAATCACAAACGATACGAAGTCATCCGGGTCAGCTAGTAGTTAAAATGCCCTAAAAGATGTTCTTTACATACTAATCTTTATGTAAATTAAACACATGTGTTACTTTTTTAGAATCAGAACCGATCGATCCTTGTTCTCCGTCTCCATGTGGCTCTAATGCCGTATGCCAGAATGGCGTTTGCACATGTATACCTGAGTATCATGGCGATCCTTACTTCGGATGTAAACCAGAGTGCGTACTGAACTCTGACTGCCCAAGGGACAGGTCGTGTATCAGGAATAAATGCAAAGATCCCTGCATTGGTGCTTGTGGAAGTGATGCTATCTGTGAGGTCTTCAATCATATACCCATGTGCTCTTGTCCTGCTGGATTTACGGGATCACCCTTCCACTACTGCTCAAAAGTTACAGGTATCTATGAAATAAAATAAAAAAAGAAGTCCCGATTATTTACATGTCATCTCATATTTTTTATTTTAATGTATTTTTTTTATTATAGAAGTTGCTGTGGTTACAAACTTATGTCAACCGTCGCCCTGTGGACCGAACAGTCAGTGCAGAGAAGTAGGCGGGCACGCTGTTTGCGTGTGTGTCCAAGGTTACATCGGAAGTCCTCCGAACTGCCGTCCAGAGTGCACAGTGAGCTCCGACTGTCCACTGAGCCAAGCCTGTTCCAACCAAAAATGTATAGACCCGTGCCCAGGTGCTTGTGGACGGCACACACATTGTATTGTCGTTAACCACAACCCAGTATGCTCCTGTTTGACCGGTTATTCTGGTGATCCATTCACAGCATGTCAGCTAATACGTTAGTATCTTTATGACTTGCCTATATTCAATTTATGCGTATTCTTGAACTTTTTCCGAATAGTACTTTATGTTACAGCTGCCGTTCCACCTGAAAAGGTAAATCCATGCTTACCTTCACCGTGCGGACCCAACTCGCAATGTGTAGAAAATGGCGACAACGCAGATTGTAGATGTATGCCCGAGTTTATAGGAGCACCACCTCAATGTCGACCGGAGTGTACCAGTAACACCGACTGCGCGACAACCATGGCCTGCATTAATAGGAAATGTCGAGACCCTTGCGCCGGCTCGTGTGGCTTGAACGCGGAATGTAGGGTTGTCAGCCACACGCCGATATGCTTATGTCAAAATGGCTACACAGGCGACCCGTTCCTACAGTGCAAGATTGAAGTTGCATACACCATGCAAGAACGACCGACGCCATGCGTACCTTCTCCATGCGGCGCCAATGCGGAATGCAGAGAACAAAGTAATGTTGGATCATGCACCTGTGTACCAGGTTACTTTGGTGATCCTTACGTCGCGTGTAAGCCAGAATGCGTGCAAAATTCCGATTGTGCGTCAAACTTGGCGTGCCATCAAAATAAATGCCAAGACCCATGCCCTGGCACGTGTGGCCTAAACGCGTTATGTAACGTTGTCAACCACATACCCAGTTGCAGTTGTCCTAACGAATATAATGGAGATCCGTACAGAATCTGCACATTTAAGCCTCATGGTAAGATTTAAGTTTTTTTTTTGTTTTATATCGTGCATTTTTTTTTTCAAACGGGCATGCAGTGCACCTGATGGTAAGCGGCAACTGCCGCCCATGGACATCTGTGATCCTGCCCAGATAAGACTAGAATCCCAACTGAAGTCGAACACAGACGCGTTGCTACCCCTGAGGACTAAGTTGGAATGCATCGTTAAGTTTATCTCCCTTACCACACCCTTGAAACCAGAACACAGCAGCGCTCAACACTGCTGTTATTAGGCAGAAATAAGTATGGCGCTGGTGCTGCCGGAGTCGAACTACAAAGGGTTCTACCAGCTTTAATTTAATTTAATTTTTTAATCATTTGCTACTTCAATCTTATAGAAATCTACTTCATCACCTTCATCATACAACAATATAAATTCAATAACGACAACAAGTTTTGTCTTTTGCTTTTGTTTTTGGTAAATATAGTAATATTTACCTACTTAAATAAGTTTCAGCTATAAGATACCACAGGCTTATAAGAGCCCAAAGCATTATATAGAAATATTGCTCGTCCAATATAATAAGATAGATTCACATCAACATTCAATAAGGAAGAAGTTTTCTGTATTATATTTTCGCGCATTACTTGGCCATTTCTATTCGTTTTCGATATTTTTTTATTATCCCGTAAGTGCCTATTCTCTGTTTAAACCAGGGGCTTCCTATATAAATATTGTTACGATTTCTAAATCGATTGAAAATAATGTTTTGGTTTTTGGATTTTAGTTTTTTCTCGAAACATATAAGTAAATGAGTTAATGCCAAAAAAATCCTTAAATCACATCAACCATTTTCGTTTGTCCTTAAGTCCTTAAGGCCTTAAGTCAAGCAATGTCATGCTGTTGTCGTCGTGTCGTGCCGTTGTCGCCGTGTCGTGCCAGGTCGTGTTGGTGGCGATCAAAAATTAAAAATAGTGTGTCATAATGCCGGTACAGGTGCCGCGCTGTTGTGTCGTTCCAATAAACAAAAGCCAGATTTAGTAAATTAGCTGTAACTTATGTTAAAACTTGAAACACGTAACGAGCCAATCTGCGGAATAAATGAGCAAGCTTAATCACAAGACAAGACATATAGCGTCCTCAGACACGTGCAGAGTCACACTTACATACAACAATTATGCGCAGTTTTCGAAAATATTTTAACAAACCGGAACATTTATTCGGAGTTTTATTTGCCGGAATGTTTATTGTTGAAAGGATTCTAAAAGCTTTCCACGTTCTAGTGGTTAGGAGCATAAGGAATTCAAAGCACGCTCCGCCTTCATCAGTGTAACAAACATGCAGCGTCACTTTACCAATTGTATTTTCGTTTCCGTATACGATAGTAATGATATAGATATGTTATCTATACAATAGTCATATTACTATTGTATTTTATCATATCATATTATCTGTATTAAAATTTTTCGAAAACGGATGTTTTCTAAGAAGATATTGTAGAAGTGTAGCGAAAATTGTATCTATTAATGTGTTTGATTAAAGGTCTGATGTTAAATGATTTTTGAAGCTATACTTCTTTGATGTGTTTGGAAAAATGTTGAAACGGATTTAAAAAAAAACCGACAGATAAAAAATCGATACCCTGAAATTGGCTAATAAATATTGTAAGTTTGCAGTAAATTTTATTTTTCAAATATATGATACGATCGTTTCGTTTTCTTTCGTGCCTTTCCGTTCCGTTTCGGTCCGTTACATTATATTACATATCGTTATATCATTTTGTACCAATTATTTTTTAATATTTATCATTAAGTATGCATGCGCTCTTATTTCTCTAGAAGACGTATTACTTCTTATTAAATTTAAAATATAACATATATAATTTTAATTTATTTAAAACATGTATACCCTATAACATGTATAATGTAGTTGTTCCTGCACAATATTCGAAATTGTGTAAGCGGGCATCCACAAATAAGGGTAAATTTAAGAAATCAATGTTATAGATGTAAATGTGGCCTAAGAATCTAAGTTTAATATTAAACAAATCTAAGTTTAATTTTGTTAAATCTACAGCAGGATTTGGCATAAATACGTGTTCTGGCGACGAGGACTTTACGTCACTATAACTCGAGTTTAATAAACCGGAAAGTTCAAATAATAATTCGATAGTGCGCGCCGGCTTTTGAATAAAACCGCAGTGGAATTCCCCTAATCTTTTCAAAAGACCTTTACAAAAGACCTTTTGGGATTATACAGTTTCCATTTCAGAGGTTTAGTGATTACTGAAATGTTGAGTGTATGTCATTCAAATGGAATTTATTTTTGCTGTAAGTAAAATGGGCTTATTTATATTCTAAAAGTAAGACAAGGTTACCTAAAATGATTTAGGGCTTACGGTAAGGATACTTTTAATTGAAAAATGTTTTAACAACATCAATTATGGAGAGATTAAGTTATTTTGAAAACATACGTAATTATAGTGGATTTAGAGTTCACAGTGGTTCATGATGACCTTTTTTTGAAATAATTTTTTTGACGCGTTATATTACGTTGGATATTGGAGATGTTGTCTTGCTATTTAGGCGACTGTATATAAGGCGACTAATATAATACTCCCGATAATACTCCCCCTAAATTTAATATATTTTTATTTTCGTAAATAATTCGGAATGCAGTTTACAGAATACACTTACCTACCAAGTTTCAACTCTGTAGTCTTAATAGTTCCCGAGTAAAATGGCTGTGACATACGCACATACGGATAGACAAACATGACGAATCTGTAAGGGTTCCGATTTTTGCTACTTGCCTACGGAACTCTAACTCTACGGAACTCTGGAAGCAAAAGTAGATACTTTAAATAGACTCGTTAAAGTATGTAACCAAAATACTATTCGCAATAAAAACCAAGTTACATTTTAATAAGTGAGTAATTTATAAGTAACAAGTTAATAATTAATATTAAACGCAAACGCTGAGTTAGCGCTGAAAAAACATCTCTATTTAAAAGCCTCGGTATGCATTTCCAGTTAGAAGCTTAAGTAAATTACGTTAATGAGTTGTCGCGACTTTATTATTTAAAACATCCCCTGGGCATCTGTCCGAGGGAATTATGGAAATGTGAGGTAAATGATATTTTATTTGACATTTAAAGAAGACCGCTTCTAATCTTCAGTCGTGTATTACAACGCCATTAACGTTTCTGATCTACATAATTTACTTAGTAATTTTAAAGAGATTAAGTGGATTAGAATAACGGCGGGCAAGGAAGCGAAATGAAGGAATAAATGTGAATTTATTAGCGGTTGGTTCGTTTTTAGTGTGGTTGGCTTCTGGCTTATAATTTATGACCCTTTTTAGGCGCTTTTGTTTTCCTTAAACTTACTACCACTCCTCTAAACCCATACGCGTAACTCTTAAGAGTTACGTACATCGGTGGTTCAAGTGTTACTATTATGAGTGTCCTATGGACAAATAATGCTCGAAGTAAAGTTGAAAGGTAGAGACAGTATGGTCGATCGGAAGTATTGCATATTTGTAGTGGTCAGTGTCGGTTATGGACATCTGTTACCAAATATATGTCGAACAGGTTCTGACAGCAGGTGCCTCGCATACGTAAAACAGTCGGCATCCACCATTTCACGCTAGGCACAACTGTGGCGGTGGTGACTACCCTGTCTTTTGTCATCGTCGTTATCAACCTATTACTGTTCCTGGACACGGGTCTCCTCTCGGAGTGAGATGGATTAGAGCACAGCCCATCACATTGGCCAAGTGAATATTGGTAGACGTCACACACCTTTGACAACTTGTTTCAATGAACTCTCAGGGAGTAGGTTACGTCATTTCCTTCACCGCTGAAAAATATGCCTTTAACAAAAAAAGTAACAAAAAATAACACTAATTTGTAGAGAACTGCAATGATAATACGTACAGTATTATGATTGTGGAGCCAGCCTAATAATTGACCGTACCAAACGTCTACTGAGAACGAATATTTGCCACAGAGAAGCTTCAAATGAAATGAGGAAGTTGCGGAATGAGGTCGGAAGAGGCACAAGTAAAAAAATAAGAAACTTAACGCAAGACTTCATATTCTTTTACTACTTTCGTCATATAAAAAAGGTTTAAATATAAGAGGATTTACATACTGGATTATACACACCACAACTTATTGTACATGATTTATTGTACTGACATTGAACGTGTCAGACACTGGCCGTTGCATACGAAACCATTTTTACTAATAATATTTTGACATGTACGGTCCATGCTTATGGTAGATGTAAATACTTATAAAGAGATTTTTTTATATTAATGAATAGCAAACAAACATGCAGTTCACATGATGGCAAGTGGCAACTGTCGCCCACGAACTTTCGTAGTTAAACTCAGATAATATTAGAGTCCCACTTGAGGTCGACCACAGATGCTTTGTTACCCCTGAGGACTAAGTTAATGTCTCCCTACCACACTCTTCAAGCTAGAAGACAACACTTAACACTACTGTTATTAAGCAGAAACAGATACGGCGATCGTGCTTCCAGAGTCGAACGATCTTGTACCAATACTTTGGCACGGCACGCCTCTATCATGCATTGTCTGTATATGTAAAATAACCCTACTTCACTTTGTTGGTAGGTTAGGGGTTTTGTTATTGTGTTCCGCTGGATACCACGGAGTCCTACAAAGTGCCGAGGCCGGGCACCGGATGGGTTTAAGTGGGTAAAAATCCCACATTACCCTGACTCGCTAACACGGCACCGGGTACATTTTGAAGGTTTCCTCACGGGACAAAAAGAAAAAGAATCGAGATTTTAGTAGTTGACTTAGTGATAATAATTAAGATGGCTGACTGATCAAAAGAGAAAAGTTTCGTTTCACCGCACTGCTAAATCCTTTCAGTTAACATAAACTCACTAGACAGATTTACGAGTAAAACTGAGCTTGAATTTATCTTGTTCCTGCACTTTATTGTACAAAATCTTGGAAAGGTAATGTTTTATGCCTTCACTTAACACTTGGTAAAGTTGTGCATTTTTAGCTCACGAAATATTTACAGGGATTTTAATAAATTAAAAACTTAACTTGAAAAAATATTTCCTTTTTATTAAAGGTAACAAACGACCGTGCAGTCCACCTAATGGTGAGTGGCCGCTGCCATCCATGGACATTTGTTCTCAACCCCAGATAATTTTAGAATCCTTCTTGAGGTCTGAAACTATGTCTACAGATATAAATTAGGCTTAAGAGTTCTGTTGTCAGTCTTTTGTCAGAGGGTGTCAGACGCGTGCGGTGGCAGACTAAGAAATTATTGTCCTATACGTTGTGTATGGACGTATATTTATATTTTCCGTGTTTACCGTGACAGCCGTGTGCATAAGTCGAGTCTTTCAAAATATTGCGTAGAAAATATGTCTTTGACCGCCACGACTCGTGTCTGACGCTATCAATGTGCAGATATAGTCTAATTAGAAAATATCTTACGGCTTCATTAGGACTCTCACAACAGCTGAATTAGACTCGAAATACACGAAATTGTAATTTTAAAATGTGAGACTGTGGTTATAGTTTCTTTTTTTTTAAGCATGGAGCAGCAAACGAGCAAGTTGTCCGCCTGATGGTAAGTGGCAATTGCTGCCCATGGATATTTGTCATCCACGCCATATAAGACTAGAATCCTACCTGTGGTCGACCAAAGATGCGTTGCTACCCCTGAGAATGCCTTGGATAATTGAATCTCCCTTACCACACCCTTCAAGCCAGAAGACAGCAGCGTTTAACACTGCTGTTATTAGACAGAAATATATGTGGCGGTAGTGCCGTCGGAGTCGAACCACAAAGAGTTCTACCACCTTTAAAATTATTTCTTTGACTAGATTATCGAGTGTTCAATATAGCATCTCATTAATCGATCTCTCGCCAACTGTTCATTACTTGAGCCGGCTTTAACGTCGAGACGTTGGACTATCTTATCTGAGCTGAACGCCTGTCGCGATAAAAGCAGGCTTAGCAAAATGAAACCTTTTTCGCCGCAGTTGTTTTGGGGACAGTATTTTTGGGCTTTAATTTTTAGTGCGAGCAATTATATCAAGGATAAGCGTAGGTGTGTATATAAGTGGTGTTTTCCCTAATGAAATTTAATTTAGAATTTTGTAAGTTTATTTTAAAATTTATTTACTTATCTTTTTTACGTACTGTATTACACACTTTCGTCTACTGTCTCTTATTTAATTAAAATTTTAACGCAATGAAAAAACACTCAACGATTAATGATTTAACAACAAATTGTTGGTCCGAACGGCAACAAAACAGTGAGTTAAATAACTGCTCAGTATAGCAGTTTTCAATCGAACTCTGAATCAGTTGAATAGACTAGTCGACAGTTACATTTCTGTGACAAATTTTAGTTCCTAAACTACCGCAGGCGCTGCATGTACATTTGCGTTCGAACCTCATATCGTGGATCAATTCCGTCGATGATGAAACTTAAAAAACTCATACTATAGCCTACGCAAATATCGCTTATGTGGCAGTAACCAATGTGCGGTCAACCTCAATAAAATAATTGTATGACTTTCCAGCCACGTGTACAAAACCACGTCTAAGCATGGGAGACGCTCAAAGTAAAAGATTTTTGATCAATTTTATGGTTCTGTTTGAGATTCGTTTTAATCTATTGACTAATTTGTATCAGAGTTTATTCAGAAATTCTTTTTTATAGTTCAGAATACCAAAATTATTTTTCTATCCAACTACTAAAATAATGAATCAAGTACGATGAAGCTGTCAAAACGATAAAATGAACAATAGGCATTTTAATAAATTCCACATCTGTCTAAAAATGAAACAGCGCTTAAAATTAGAACTTAATTAATGTTGGTTACCCTTCATTCTACAAACAATTTCGCGAAACAATTAATTAAATAGGACTGACAGTGTGAGTACCTGAAATGTAGAAGTTTGTCGTGGAATTAAGACGGTTGCCAGCAAACAACTAGCGGCAGATGTTACCAAACTTGAGATTTAGGGCATTGCTATCCAATTATAACTAGAAATTTGCAAATAGGTTGTTTCTTTATACATATTTACTCACCTACTTTATAGTTAGCATTTAATCCGATACTATTTCATTGCTGGGTACGGATTTACTAACAGTTTGTGAAGAGTTTAGGTCATAGTACACCACCCTGGTCAAGTGCAGTTTGGTAAACTTCACAAGCTTTGCAATTTTACAAGGAGTGATATACTCTAATTCTATCTCCAAAGTACTATAAAATTAAAAAAAAAAAACAGCAAACTCCTTCGAGCAATACCGCGCATGAAATAACATAATTTATTAATATATATTCACGCGTCCACTCAGGGAGGTGAACTTGTTTCCTTACGTCGTCGGAAATAGCAAGCGGAAAGTGTAGTTTGTTAAAAAGTTATACTTTAATTTGAATAAAGAGCCGCATGTTATTCATAAGAAAAGTTGTTGGAAAAAGTACTCGTATGGTAACTTAAGATAACTTTAACAGAGCATGTGCGCTGTAAATTATTATTTACATCTATATTAATTATATTCATTTCTATAGCCCCCAGGGTAGGGCTGATAAGTTGTGAATCGCCTTCATGTTCAGAAGCTTTTTTGACAAGACCGTTAATTATGTTTTCAATATTTGATTAGATTTCAAAAACAAGGTTCTGTTCGACCACTACACATGTATGTATTTATGTGCATATGTCTGTGCGTATGTTTCTTTGTACGTTTGTATGTATAATTGTAGGTTCGTGATTTTCTCAAATACTACTAATCCGATCCGATCTATGTTAAGTTTTCGTCAACATATGTGTAAGTTTGTGTTTCAGGAGTCTTTTCTTATATAATAGATGTACAGCCTAACGAGCATATATTCCGTCTGTTTCTCACTTTCGCCTATTAATAGCATCGTAGCTAGATTATGTGAGATTTACATTTCACGCCCCTGGCAAGATATTTTGCAACCCCGAGATTTATTTAGCTCAACACGATCGACACATAACTTTGTAAATTTTAATTAGCAAGCTTAGTTTCAGTTACGTATGTTATCAGGGGCGTCGTTTTTCAAATGGGGATGCGGATATTGCAATCAATTGTCAGGTTTATGGTTGCCGGTTTTTAATTTGGGGACCTTTTTAGACAATTTGACGTTTTCTATTTGTGTTTTAAAACAAATGAGCCTCGCCAACAAATGCACTTTCCTGGTGTTGCAAATGTCTATAGGCGACTGTGACTACTTTCCTTTAGGTAGCCTGTCTTTTTTATCGTAAGGTAGAAAAAAATATATATGAAAAAGTAAAAGAAAATCAACCAAGTGTTCGATGCAAATCACCAATAATTTATCCATCTATACTGTACTGTATTGTTAACTGAATATAAGATAACCTAGAAAAATATGTTTTCGCTTCATGAGCAAAACGTTAGTTATCGTAGGCTGCTCTTATACTGCCCTAAACTAGGACAATAACAGGACTTATCTATTAGTCCTACTTTTGGTTCTTTGTGAGTTTAGTAAACAAGTTATTGATCTGAATCCAGACCTCAGTTGGCTTGAGTCCCATTTCCGTCCATACTAATTCGCCCCTGGACTGCTCTTGTATAAGTCAAGTAGCTGTGTGCTGGAATGGCTTTGTAACTTATCAAGCTAAGAATTAGAAGCAACCGTACATTTAACTCAACCTGAACTGAACTGAACCTTTTTAACTGAATAATGTTTGCAACACAATTTGTATTTTATTGCGTAACTTTTTTATTTTGATAGCCTAGTGGTTGAAACTTAGCATCTCAATCGGAGAGCCAAGGTTTGACCTTTTATTCATACACGCACCTCTAACTTTGTAAAGTTTTGTGCGTATTGTTAATTAATTATCAACAATCTACCACATTTCGAACGTCTTTACAACAGCGTTTCTTCACAACTTTTGATTATAACAATGTAAGTAATTAGTTTACAACATTTCAACAAGTAATTCATCTGCCTATTATCTTATTGTTCTCTGTTCGCCTATTTACGAAAACCAGTAAATAAAACTCGATTTTGGAAAGTTTTCATTAAAGGCTCGCTCATTAATTCATACGTCTTTGTTCGGCGTCAAATCGCCGCAGGTGTTTCTGTTAACTGAGAAGTATTTTTCGGCTAAATAGAATAAGTATTATTATCTTTTTCAGCAAAAAAAGATTTTGGGTATACAATTTTTAAACTTAGTTAAATCCATTGTAACATGATTACCTCCAGATTAGAGTTTGGTAACTCTGTTCTGTTCTTATCGTTATAATAATTAACTTGTGAAAAGAGGATTAGTTTAATCCTTTTTATGTGTACTTAGCAAAACAGACAGGCAGGCAGGAAGTATATCATAATTAATTATCTTTAATATGCTCTTACTTATTTTTCTAGGCAAAAACTTACTTTTTGCATCTTACTCGTTTATAAGTCGACTCATATTGTGACTTTAAATAGAAAGGCTCTCTAGAGGTCCCACGATCTCACCACAAAATATTTCTTTCATTTTTCATTACTGTCTTCTCGCGTTTCATTATCATTTTATATCTCAACTTTAATTAAAAATCACGAACAATCAGAACCGACCTCTGGGACGGCTGCTCCATTTCATATTTGGAACACACTTCTGACGTGAAAACGTCTAATCGCGCGTTAAGTATAGTATATACTTCTACGGTCGAACTTTCTTGTTAAAAATGCCATTTGAATCGTGAATAACTTGTTAACTACAATTATATACGGTTGAACTTTCATGTTACAAAATGCCGTCAGATTTAAATCGTGAATAACTTTTGAGATGGTAGAACCCTTTGCGGTGTGACTCCCGCGGCACCACCGCCAAACGTCTTTTTGCCTTATAACAGCAATGATAAGCACTACTGCCTTCTGGTCTGAAGAGTGTGGTAAGGGCAACTTACTTATCCGAGGCATTTCAACTTAGTCTTCAAGAGTAGCAACGCAACTGTGATTGACTTTAGATAGATTCTAATCTTATCTGGGGTGGAATAGAAATGTCGACGGGCGACAGTGACTTAATATCAGGTGTTACTCTTTATCGTATCGTCGAATATCGTTTGTTACTCCAACATATAAAAAACTAACAATCCGTTAACAACGTTTAAAACCGCAATAAGTAAATCATGTCTGCACGACTTTTGCGTGCAGCATTTGTTTTTCCTATAAAGTCATTAGTCTGAAAAAAGTATATGTTCGCTGAATTAGCGTTGTGTAAACGTTTTAAATGAAAGTAGCACCAAAACGCATTCGTCAGGAATTGTTAATTTAAATATCAAGAAAAGAACTCACAAAGCTATTATGAATCCAAAGTGAGAGAACAATGCATTGCTCAAAAATTATGTTAAGATCGATATTACGTTGAATATACCGAACGAAAAGTATGACCGGTAGAAGAACATCTAAAATCAAAATCAAAATATTTTATTCAAACTAGATCCTTTACAGAATTCTTTCTGAACGTCAATAATAACCCACTATTTCGCATGATGTTTCGTTATAGAGAAGAAGCGGCGAAAGAAACACCGAAAGAAAATTAAAAGGTAAAAAGAAATAAAAAGTTCTTATTTCTTCTTTAAAATGGCCCGCACCTATTGTACGATTCACATATTCCCACCCTATAGATTTCGCTGTAAATGTATTCAGAAAACTGAACTTGAAGAGACGAACTCGCGAGAAATGAAATAAGGGATGAGCGGAACGTATTTACCAAGAAACACGCATACACAATGCGCTACAATAAAAGCCTTTCGAATACTTGAAATCTGGAACTTGGCCACTAAGCTTTAGCGAATTCTTGCAAACAATATGGAGGGGCCAAGAATATTTCAATTTCAATCTTTCTTTATTTGACCGTCACTGGTATTCATGCTTTCAAATATATTTCCAAGATATAAGAGATATGAAAGATATTTTGAAAATAATTTTGAATCTAAAATACTTAACAGATAAAGTAAGGTGGTATAAAGTAGGTAGTATAGTTTAGGTCCGCTAGCGTTAAGCGCTGCTGTATTCTAGTTTAAATGATGTGGTAAGGGAGATATACTAAGCCGGAGCTCGAACGCCTTAGTCCTCAGTGGTAGCAACGCATCTGTGGTCGCCCTTAAGTCAAACTCTTAATCTTTTTTAGGGTTAATTACAAATGTCCAAGCGTGGCAGTGACTCATGCCATTAGGCGGACTGCATGCTCATGAACTACTTCACCATAAAAAATGTCTTATCAATAAAAGTAATCTAAATGAGTAGTGATTAATCGAAATCGAATCGATAGGTGAAACCGAAATCAAAGATTAACCTATAGTCCTAATTACAGGCGAAACTTTTGTAAGACATGAAAATGTACACAGTTCCTTGTAATTAAGACGTTTACACAAGCATTTAATCAATTTAATGCTACTAGTTTATGTTTTTTTTTGATCAAATAGTGGTATATTACAATTGAACCTCAAGCCGAGAGTAACGTTCATAAAATTTTTCGGAAACCTCATTTTTATGTACCTAATAACTTGATGATCAAGGTGACGGCGAACGAAAACATTGCGAACGCACCAGAAAGGTCTTGCAAAAGGTCTCACGGATGCGTAAAGTCTACCAATTCACACGTGGCAAGCGTGGAGTATTGCTTAAACCTACAACACACTTTAAGAGGAGAACTGTGCCCAACATTAATACAGTAATGGTTTGCCGACGACGATTATTAATTTCTAAAGAATACAGCATTCTGTCATATTATATAGTATGCTCTAAAATCCCGTTCTTCGGAGAAACAAGCCAAAATTCATTTCACGGATTCGGAAAGGAAGTAGTCAAAATAAATCGAGAAGTTGTAGAAGAATGCGCCAAATGAGCTCCGAAGTTGTAAGTACTTACGAGACTACTTCGGTCGATGGTGTGAACAAAGAAAAAGCTCAAACTCTGATCCGGAAAATTACATAGGTACTTTGAATTGCGAAAAGTTTCAAAATCTTATTTTTATTTTGGCCGTCTATGGACATTTCACTGTAATCCAAAAAGACTAGAGTCCTGAAGTTAACGGCAGGCGTTGCTACCTCTGAGGACTAATTTGGAATGCCTCGAACATGTATGTCTCCTTTACCTTACTCTTTAAACACGAAGACAACAACATTTAATACTGCTGTCGTTAGGCAGAAATAGGTGTTGCAATGGTGTCGCCGGAGCTGAACCCCAAAGGTTTCTACCTCCTTTAAATTTTTTTTATTTCGTATTCCTAAAATGTACTGGTTTGAATGGGGAGGGACCTCTACC
>DWRA01002417.1:0-14086 GCA_018250295.1 Spathilepia clonius
GGAGATAAACTTAAAGAGGCATTCCAACTTAGTCCTCAGGGGTAGCAACGCATCTGTGGTCGACTTCAGTTGGGATTTTGGTCTTCTCTGGGGTGGATCAAAAATGTCCATGGGCGGCAGTTTGCCACTTACCATCAGGGGGACTGCTTGCTCGTTTGCTACTCCATCATATAAAAAAAAAACTTAATTTACATATCTCGTTTTTAAGCCGAGGAGCCGAAAAACGCGTCCAAGAACACAGCGGATGAGGACGGAGGGGACGATGAGGACGAAGAGGACGAGGAGGGCGAGGAGGGCGACGCGGCGCTCGGCGACGAGGGCGGGCCGGCCGCCGCCGACGACGACGCGGGCGACGACTGGGGCGACGGCGGGGAGGACTGGAAGCCCTCCGCTGAGGATTATTAGTAATTTGACTCTTGATTTTGGCTGTTTATATTTTGCGTTGTTGAATTCCTTTCTTAAAAGAGGTAGCTTGGAAGAGTTGTGTACGATTTGTGACGTGTTTAGTGAGGTCTTAGGAAGCTGTTTTAATAATTTGTGACCCAGGAAGTTTTTGGGACGAATGTTAGGTATAGATGAATCTTGCAAGGACTAAGATTGCTTATTGAGTCTTTCTTTCTCAAAAACATGTTTATTTTTCGAATACAACAATTGCAGTGTATTGTCGTCAACCGTAGCCTTCTTTTTTTACATTCAATTAATTTTTGTCAGTTAATACTTTTCAAGATTAGTATCTTTTAGGGATCGTTTTTTAAATATTAGCCGTCAACAGTAGTTACGATTATGAAGTTTGGAGACAAAGGCGTCATCATAGAAGGGCAACCGCCCCTCGCCCGCGCCCCTAGAGATTTAAAAAAACATCCATTGGATTTGTATAGTTAGGCGAAACCACGGACTAAATACTTCATCCCAGAACCTCGTTAAGAAATGCAAAAATCGAAATCTATCTAATTATATCTAATCTACTAAGTTATGCACTGGCGATAACCTGCTGTCAATACATTGCTTTGTTTTGTTTATATATAAAAATATAAGCAGACTGTTATCATTTTTGTAAAATGTTTATTGTTTTAATATAGGTAAAGATTAAAGATGTTTTATGAAACTTACATATTGACGTCAGAACTATTTTATTACTTACATATTAAGTCACAAAAATATTTTAATTTTGAATAGAAATAAAGATGCCATTGCTATCTCTTTATTCGCGTATAATTTGTTAGATTTGCTGTTCAGTAACTTTATATTATTTTTCAGAACTGAGGTGTGTGGCTTCTCAGTGCCATGTTGGTGCTGCTGGGTTAGCGTCGCTGCCTTATCTGCAAAACATTATGATTAAGCAATAATTTTATCACATTATGTGCGACACTTCTGGGAATTTCTGTAATTAAAGTATATAAGTCCTGAAAATTCGTTTTTTTTTGCAAATTAATTTTAGTCCTACCAATGAAAATGATATTATAAATTAAATATTATTGTTCCTTTGCAATGAATGTCAGCGATTTTTAAGCGCAAAGAAAAATCAATTATCACTGAAATACATGTTATGTAAAATTTCGTTTACAATTATTTTACAAAAATTTATGAGTAATCACAGCTAACTAATTAGTGGTTAGTCTGAAGTATAACTAACGCGTAGTTTTTGCTACTAATATACGTATCGGAAAGATTTTAATTTCGATTATGGTGTTTTGTTTTATGATATAATAGGCTAGTTTTATCGTTTCGTATAAGGATAAAATTTCCTGGCGATTCTATATTCCTGATTCGCATACAAATCATGTGCGCCTTCCGGAGTTTGTAGCCAGCTGCCAGCCTCGCCAACGTCGCTGCATTCGTTTATAATTCTCACATATAGCAACAAGACAAGAGTCCAATGAATTTACTATTTCGAGCATTTGATTACTTTGTCTACGGTCATGTTTCTTTCGTGTTCAATATTTACTGGACAATCGTATTATGATATTAATGATAGGAAAGGTGTTGTAGTCCTTCTGGGCAGGCAGATATATATAAGTGAGTAGGTCTAGATAGGTATCGGATATTACATAGACTTAAGCATAAACAAAGTTTGTTTTCTATTATATTAAAACCAGCTGAAATCTAGGTTTATTAGAGTTAGATTTATTATTTATAGAAACAGCCGGGTCTATATTAGTGTGTAGGTCAGACGTGTGTGTGGTCAATGCTACTAGTAAAAATAATAATAATATATATAATGATACTGAAAAAAAGAAAAACCAGCTGACTTTCTTGCCGGATCTTCTCAGTTGAGGTCGTGTTTCAATCCGATGGTAGTAAGTAAAATACTGTAACTGACAATTTGTAAGTGCTTTCGAAGGCCTACTCAAAATAAACACATTTTAGTAAAGTAATCAAACACGGTACTCTATATTACTGATAGCGTGACTATTGTGTCGCAGTGCATATTTAAATGCATACTTACAGGATCTAGCAGGATCGGCGCCGTCGACGTCGCCGTGTGAAACATCCGTTGGTAAAACCAAACCAGAGAGCCAAGGCTAACACTGCTAACAATCCTATCAGTAGAACGCTTTGAATTTTAGGATCCGCCAAGTTTAGAGCACTTCCATGTGATTTTCCTTTTCCTCCTCTCTTTTTAAAACCAGAGGAGCTTTTAGCCAATTTTGATGACGAACTTTTCTCAACTATTTGTCCCATTTTGTTTGACGATAACCGTGCAAGCTTGGCGAAAAACAGGATTATTTCATGGTGCGGTTTTTTAAATAAATTTAACATTGTTTAATGCATCTTGTCTGAATAAATGTATTAATAAATCCGAGGAATTTATTTATTTTCACATAATTTACGATAATATCTGACAGCGGCAGCTGACGGCATGTTGCTGACACAACAATTTTGACCATAAAATACTTTTTATTTATTAATTATTTGTAATAGTGCAATAAGTTATGGATAGGTGGGTGCCCTGCGAAAATTCCTCTATCATCATTGAAATAAGAGGGTATGTATCAATAAATACAAATTAAAATTTGGTGAGATTTCGCCTGCCAGAAATGAAACATTACACAAACCTTTACTACATTCCTACAGTATACAATATGAATGCACCATTTTTAGCATCCTAATAAATTAAATGATCTAAAAATAGCTATAAGTAATCAGGGTGTATGCTAAAACTTAAGCAGGTGCGGAAATAAACAGTCAAGAATATGTATCATTTTTTATTTTTTCAGTATACCAATTTTGTAAAATTTTATCACTTTCCAAATTACTTACTAATATTCTTCCATTGTTGCAGAGTTCAAATTGTAGTGTAGTTATAGACATATTATGTTGTTCTTGAAAGGTATTTTGTATGTATGATAATATGTAATCTAAATAATCTATTGCTCTTTGTGGATTCCATACATCCTGGGAAAAGAAATTGATTAAAATTATATTTATTTTATTGTTTGCTGTGTTTACATAAATACAGATTATACTTTGTTCCAAATGGTATCTAAGCTTCTTTATAATTGTTTTGTACATATAGTGGTTTCTTGTTTGTAACCAAAATAAATAAGTAGATTAATATTTAGATATAAACTTTTGAAAAATTCATATTACATAAGCTTTGATTAAGGGCTCTATGATGCATTTCAATCATACAATTCTACTCCACTTCTCACTAAACTTTAGTTAAAGTAATACAAGCTTATATAATATTCTAAAAATATATCACTTGCCTTGCAGTAGGAAACAATTTCTGAGGTATCGAACCATTGTAAGTGTTGAATAATGCCATCATCAGTCCTGTACCCTACTAATAGACCCTTTAAATCTGCCAGATAGCACTGACACCAACATCTGAGTATCTTATAGCGCCTGCAAATAAATTACAACTTATAAACCGATAGAAACAATTGCTTAGACTTTTTTATGTTACAGTGGTAGCATATGCACCTCAGATAAAGTATGCTGGCATCCATGGACATCTGTAATCAATCCCAAATAAAATCAGAGTCCTACCTAAGTTCAGCCACGGATTGTTATCCTCGAGGTCTGTGTTAGAATGCATCAGGTTACCTTACCATATCCTTCAAACCAGACCACAGCAGCACTTTACACTGGCGTTATTGAGTGTGGCAACACTTACAGCGCCAATCCACAACAGGTAGACTATCTTTAAACATATCAATATATACTCAAACATCTTCATCCAAATAGCAATAATATAGCAATACATACTTAAAATTTCTTTCCTGCTTATGATTTTGTATGAGCCGATTTGTTTTTAATTCTAGGAATGAATTTTTTGTCAGGTATTCTAAGTTTATGTCGACATCTACAGTTTTTGGTGGTTGCAGTACATCTTTATTTGTTGCCAGTAACCCATCAATTTGGGCACCATACAGTAACTGTTTATTGCCTAAGGTTGCAGAGTAGAATATTGAGAATTCTTCATTTTCTACAACTGGCTTGCAAATATCAGGTGGAGCATTTGGAAAATCTGGAATTGTAATAATATGATTATTTACATAGACTTATTAAAAAATGGATTATAATATAATGATTAATAAGTAAAATCAAAATCAAAATATTTTATTCAAAGTAGATCCTTTACAGAATTATTTTTGAACGTCAAGAATTTATCGCATCTTTACAAGGTGTTTTGTTATGGAGAAGAAGCGGCGAAAGAAACTCCATAACACATCTTTTAAATAAACAAACATACAAACAACATAAGTATTTCATTATATCTGGTAAAGTTAGTAGTAAGTAACTATCTACCTGATAATAAATATTGTTCAAATTTATATCCCCATGCACAAAACTTTTCTTCCTGTTTATTACGTGACTGTCTTCTTTCTATGTCTTTTTCAGTTTCCAGTGAACATAAATAAATGGATCCATTGAATAATGTTGCAGCTATTCTTATTGCTTCGTTACTTCCATATGCATTACACATAATGCTGATTAACGTTCTCCTGTAGCTGACAAAAACTGGCTTATTAATACGCTGTTTTAAATGCGCGTGTTGATCTAGTAAAAAACATAGCAGAAGCGAAATTTTTTCGTCATTCCCATCAGTCGTTCGTTTTATAGCAGTCTCAATGTTGTGATTCAAGTCTAGTGATAAAGTCCCGCTCGGTATAGCGTTGAGAAATTTCAACTGTGATAAATCTGCATGATATTGCCGGTCTCCATCCACACTCATGTAACCAACAATGAGAGGTTTACTGAGATTGGCGCGATAGGATTGTGAATAGTTCGCCTTCGATCTAGTTGAATCTATTCTCGCTCGTGAATTGTTACGATTTTGATTCATGATACATTAATTATTTTCTGGAAGCGAAATACACACTAGCGAACACTGAAAAATCAAAACTATATTTACAATTAAAGCTTCAAAGTGACTTTTGTGTATAGAATGACAGAATTTACACAACACATAAATGCTGTTCATTTTGATTCTTGGTCACTTTTGTCCGACTTTTGTTTAGGTCACACTGATTCATAGTTAGGGGAATTCCACGCTGAATGAAAATAATTCATGGCTTTAAAATAAGATAGTGACAAAATGTAAGAAGGTATATGCACACATAAGGTTTTATACTTATAAAACCATTTAATTATCGGCATCAAAATAAGCTTTTATATTCTCAAGAAGTTCAAAAATAAAATAAAATTAAAAATTCTATAGTTTTACTTCTGTCGTTGGTTACTGAAAATTTGTCGAAAATAGGAATAATAGGAATTACCAATCGAGGTTTTTTTACATTTTATTACTTTATTTTTACTCAAAGTAAATATGGGATATATTTTGAAAGTGTTCAGAAAATTTCTTAAACGAGTTATAATGATAAAGGAATAATTATAATACCGATATTTCTAGAAAAAAAATCAGCAGCTGGCAGCTCTGGAAATTAGAGGTTACTTACCCATATATTAAATACGGTGGAAACACTGTTAGGTTCCGATTGTCAATGAAATAATCTAATTTGATTTTTATTTTCGCCGTACGGCCGATACTTTGTGTATTTCGTGTCATAAAACATATTAAAGTAATTAATTTGAACTTTTCTATTAACTGGAGTTAATACAAGTGTTGAGTTTGCATTTAAATTGATCTTTGTTACATTTTTTTAGAAAACATGGATTCGGAAGCTATTGTCACACCTCCGTCGGTATCGTGGGCACAGAGAAATGCTAGTGTGTTTTTAACTTTCAATGTCGAATGTGAAAAGCCGGAGATAAAAATTGAAAAGAAACTAGTTTCGTTCAAAGGAATATGCTCGCCGGGTCAAAAGTTGCACCAAGTTGAAATACCTTTGTACGCCGAAGTAGACCCGGAGAAGAGCACTCAGGTTAATAAGGGACGGTTGATTGAAGTGGTCCTTCAGAAGGAGAAGACCGACGAAGCGTTCTGGCCTTCATTGACAAGCGACAAGAAGAAGCATCACTGGCTCAAAGTGGACTTCAACCGATGGCAGGACGAGGAGGAAAGTGCGGATGAGTATGGTGAAATGAATGACATGTTTTCATCCAAACTAGGCGATTTTGGCGAAGGTTACGAAAATGACGATGCAAGCTCTATAGATGAGGAGGATCTGCCCGAAGTAGAGTTTTAAATCTAATATAATTCCATAGAAAATAATTATAACAATTTCTCTACTCTAAGTTAATCATGAATACAATAATTGTGCTTTTATACAAGGAGATGTGGTAGTTGTAGTGTAAGACAAGGCATTGTTGCATGTGTCCCATTGTTTTCTTTCCCTTTGTCTGAGAATGTTGAATGTTTGTACAATAAGTTATGATAAGTTCCTGTTTTTCAGTTTAATGATTTACAAGATTACTTGTGTTATACCCTTGTTATTGATTTCGGAGTCTGGCTAAGTTGAAGTTTTCATTCTGGCATTTTTAACATTTTATTAGGTTAATATAAAAAATCATTTTTATTTTCCATCTCTAGATAAAGGTTCTTGTTTTCCTCACTATTTATTGTTAGAATTCAGTGCTTTGAATAGGTATTAATGTGGACAATATTAACCCTTTATCAGGAATCATATTTGTAGACAACATCAAGAATGTTAATATGGTTTACAGGTAATTGAGTTTATTGGTGATTATTGCAGGTGTGGGTCTATGCTAAATGTTTTATTCTTAGTCCTTAGGTAGCAAAGCATCTGTGATTGGCTTCGGAAAGACTGGATTGGTTGCTGCTTGTAAACAGCCTATTTTAAAATGATAAAAGTGTTTGAGAATTTTGGACTTTGCTCATGTGCTCAAGTGGAAAGCTTAATCTCTATAATGTATTTGTTTTGTTTTTTAATTTGTAATTATTTATAAAGATCATTAGAATCTGCATCTTTATTTGGGAAATATTGTATTGATTTCAATGAATAACATTTTACATAATGTGTACTAAATTTACACCTTGTGCCCAGCAAATCAAATTATTTGTCTATTTATAAATCATTTTACTTATAATAAACAAAATGGCTTGGAAATTATGCTTGTATCCTCATTTTATAATATTCAAATTATTGATAAAATAATAACTTGCTCGCCAACCAACAATTATAGGGAAACAATATTTTTTTCGCTAAATGATATGATTTTGATTCATATAATGAAATATTTTAACTGTATTTCCCTTTTATATTATTGATTATATTTAGAACCACAATTTCCTGGATTAATCAACATTGTTTCTGGCATTTATTGATTACAAAAATGTATTAATGTTTTTTTTTACAATGCCTGATAAAGGGTATAAATAACGAGGCAGCTGGAGGCAGTATTGTCATTATTTTTAAGCTGTCTACTAAGCTTATACAAGTATGTAACACATAGTCACAATACCAATTTGTAATGTTAAGAACTTTAGTGTTAGTTTTAGACATTATGATAACTGCCTAATGAGAGGATGTCTGAATGAAGTTGGGGACGTGAAGTGATCCTATTGTAATTTGTATTACATGATTTGTGGATGGCGGGCACTACAGAAGTCATTAGTAGCCAGTAATATACTTTTTGTAAATCATGTAACAATATTATATTAGGAAATAAAAATAAATATCAAATTTGTGTTTTAATTCCAATTCTTAGAATAACATGCCTTTCAATATTATTTTGTGAAACGATAACAATAATGTGCAGTTTTTTATGTATTTATGGTATAGTACTAGTAGAAATATCCTTTGTACATTGTAATTTTATAGTTAACCACCTTTGTACTTATCGATACTGTAAAAAAAATATTATCTTTTCTTTCATTTTTAAAATAATTTGGATGCAGGAAGGAAATATTGAATGCTAAAATTTAAATACGATAATATTAATGAAATACCTAATGACCAACAGTGCAAAATATAATGATTTCTTAACATGATTGTCGTGTACCTATAGCTATTTTGGTAAAACAATGTTGACAGATAACTAAATAATTAGTAGGTACCTACTAGTTTCGAATTATTTAACTAGAGAACTAAATTCATATTATATCTACATTCATATAGCGCAGTTCAAATCAAAATTAAAAATCATTTAATCAAAGTTGGTTCATACAGAACTCTTTTTGAACGTCAACAAGCTACCACCGCTTCGGAAAATGTTTCGCTATGGAGAAAAAGCGGCGCAAGAAACTCCATACGTGTGCATATCTTACACACACACACACATTGCAGTTACTATCCAGAGAACAGTTTCTATTGGTAGAGTTATAATTTCATCACAGTACAATATTGGTTTGGCGTCAATGCGAGGGACAAAGGGAAATAGTATTATGTAACGTGTACTTATATTGCTTATGTTTATGTAACTTGATTTTATTTTGTTTCAAGTATTAATATACTTTCGTGTATTTTCTATGATCAAGAAGATTTTGTATTCAGCAGCTGTTATGTTCTACTGGCAAATGATGGTCGTTGGTAAGGTGGCGTACATTCGATGAAGAAAAAGTTGTAGAAGGATTACTTTTTATTTTGAAATAGCAAGCGAGCAGGCAGTCTATCTGATGGCAAGAGGCCATTGCTGCCCATGGACATCTGTAATCAGCCCCAGATAAGATTAAGAGTCCTACCTGAGGTCGATCACAGATTCGTTGCTACCTCTGAGGACTACGTTGGAACGCCTCGGATAAGTAAGTCTCGCTTACCACACTCTTCGAACCAGAATACAGCAGCAACATTTGTCGTTTGGCAGATATAGGTGACGATAAATTAGTCTCTAAAAGAGGTCAAGTTTAAAACTGCCAGCCATTGACGTGACTTGGACCATAGTCTAGCTAGACCCTTCCATCTCTGAGAGGAGATCCGGATCCAGCATTGGGACAGTAGTGTTTCTAACAAGTTGAATGGGTAATAAAAACGTAAATTTTACTTAGGATATTTTTTATTTGTTCGAGGTTATCCTCTATGGCAATCACAATAATAAATTTGGAGTATCTACTTAAACATATAGTAGGTTGTACATTATACAATAAATAAGTTTGTTTCTTGTGTTTGTTCCTTATGAGACTAAATTCTTACATTATCTATGTTCATTCATCATTCATCAGTCCGTGTTGGAATTATATGCTGTTACGTACAATAGTACGCAGTGGTACCGTAGGGGTTGAAACTCGGTTTTCTAATCGCGGGCTCCGAGGTTCGATTACCAGGCACTTGCTGAGAAGATCTCAATTCTTGTATGATATCTTTAATTAAGCGCATTTTTAGATTAAATTATTAAGATGACAAGTTTACGGTGAAAATAAATACGATATGATGTAACTTCATGGCACGGTAAAATCATTAATCATGTAAATAATGCAGGATAATAGGTATTTTGAATTAGTGATTAGATTACTATTAATATTAGAGATCAGAGAGTATTAAGGCATAGCTAGTCATTGTCTTTTCATGTATATATTAAAAAAAAAACAGACGGACTACATTGATATTCTGGTCTTAAACTGAGCATAAATAATCAATTTGAATAATATTGTATACGCTTAAATAATGATATAAAATAATCAGGGAGATATTCTATTAATAATGTGTAAGTCCATTGAGAATTTGAAGAGTTTAGTAATGTTTTGTTTTATGGTGATTATTTTCGAGTGCATAATCGGCAATAGAACTCAAATTAAGTACCTAGTTGTATTTTGAATGTTATATGTGATAACTTGATTGTTTTCGTAAAACTCTACTACCTGAGTATTATTTGTATTTATGTAGAGAGTCTTAGTACTTTTGAAAGGGTGTTAAAAGTTAGTAGTGAGAGCTGCTGTCTACGATTTCCTAATCTGATCTTTGAAGAGACATTTCCCAGATTTAAATTAACAAAGCCCGAGGGACTAATTCCATTGTGCATTCGGAAAGCTTTGGAGCGAGTGTGACTAGGGATGTCGACACATCAATCACGATATTATCGATACGATACTATTACATCAAAAAACATTTTATATAAACATGGAATATTTTTAATATTTTATGGGATTTTATGTATATGTAGGGTAATAATATGATTAGGTCGGTAAAAAAGATCTGTAAAATAATCATCTTTAAATTTTGTTGTGAAAAAAGGTCCTCGGACTTGTATCTTATGAAATCTTGATAATATTACTTGGGATTTTGCGATATTAACGATCATTAATATTTTCGAACCTTCGATATAAATATCGATATTTTCAAAAAATTTAATCCCTAGTTGCGATCACTTCACTCACCTACTTTCACTCGAGAAGCTCGGCTTTGTCAAAGTTTAAGGGTGCCTTTCCACAAGAGATGCGCGAAGTAGTTAAGCTACGGATGTGTGATCCACCAATAGGATGACTTGATTTTTATGAATGAAATTTCATCGAATTAAAATCGATAATAATCGATACGGTTTTTACTATAAGGGTTAAGTTATAATACCAACTTACTTAGACACGATATTTCGTAATACAATTTCCGTTGTAACTTTATCACTTGTTTACTATATTGTACCGATTTAATAAAATTAGTACCAACTTACTTAAATGCGATATGTCGTAATTTAATTTTCGCCGTAACTTTGTCTATGGTACACTATACATAACGCACAGTGCAATGTCGCCAAATTTTTGAACTTGGCTGACACTTCCGCGCGTCTAGATTGTACCGATTAATCTGCCAAATGTACCTAACGGCATAATTCCAAAACGATATCACTTATCATAAAATTATATTAAGATGTACTATTCTATAACACCGCCACTGTCGAGAAACGCTTTCTTCGCGATTTGGTACAGCTGTGAGGACATCTTATCACTGGTCTCCTTCACCATCTTCGTGAAGTGACCTTCGGGGTTGCTGAGCAACTTGTAGGGGTAGTCGAACTCCACCAGGCGACCGGAGTCCATCACCATGACGCGGTCGGAATCCATGATAGTGTTGAGTCGGTGAGCCACCGTCAGCACTGTGCAGTCCGCGAAACGTTTTCTGATTGTTTTTTGAATGAATTCGTCGGTTCTGTAAATGAAAGCATTGCTAAAAATAAGTATATTATTGGGTTACGTATATTTATGAAATTTTGTTTCATCAATGTTTAAGTATCTACTTAAAGTATCTACTCCAAGTAAATGTGTCGCTTGGAGCGCACTTCGGCGTAAAGGAAACATCGGCGAAAACGTTTTCTATCGGAACTACAATTATTATTATAATATTTATAATTTATGTAATTGCTGGCCCTTCGTCCTCACGTTACGTTCAGGTGGGCTTTGGTACTTTTACCATGTTAAAATTGGGCACACCAGTTTACACCAATCCATGGATATCTACAATGAATCTCGAATAGGATTGAAGACCTATGTAAAGTTGATCATAGATTGACAGACTTGCAAAACAATTTTCAAGGTTGTGCTAAATCCAGGAATCCACACTTAGCTATTGCAGTGGTCAATGAAGGTGGTAGAAGCCTTTGTGATTAGACTCCGGCGGCACTAGCGCCACATCTATTTCTGCCTAATAACAGCAGTGTTAAATACATTTGTCTTCTGGCTTGTAGAGTGTGGTAAGGGAGAATTACATATCTGAGGTATTTCAACTTAGTCCTCAGGGATTTGTGGTCGACTTCAGATAGGATTTTAGACTTATCTGGAGTGGATTACAAATGTCCATGGGCGGCAGCTGCCACTTACCATTAGGTGGACTGCATGCTAGTTTGCTACTCCATCATATAAAATGGTGTAAGCCTCTTATTTTCAGAGGAGACTAGTGGCAAGTGGGACAATGGGTCAACATACTTGGGGTCAACGTTGGCGGTGGCCTCGTCCAGCACGAGGATGCGGTTGCCGCGCAGGATGGCGCGCGCCAGGCACACGAGCTGCCGCTGCCCGAGGGAGAAGTTGGAGCCGCCCTCCGACACCTTGAAGTCCAGCGCTGGGATCGCCGCCTTCAGGTCCACCTGCGGATTACAGTGACTTAGTCTACTTTTACTTTACTTTACTTTTATGCTTTAATGCTGTTGAATTAATTTCATGGTTTCTAATAATGAACGTAGATAGAGTGGGGCGTAGATATGTGACAAAGAAATGTAAATGTAGATGTAAATAAGAAGGTAGCAGAACTCTGTTCGACTCTGGAGGAGGACCGTTATTCTGCTTAATATCAGCAGAGTTAGACGCTACTGTGTTCTGCTTTGAATGGTGTGGTTAGGGATATATAAAGTTATTTGAGGTGTTCTAACTTAGTCCTTTTATAGCCAACGTTAGGTAGGATTCTAATCCTAATCCTACTGATATCCATTAGCACCATTAATCACTTTATTACTGCAAGCAGCATTTATCGCATCAGTCACTATTGCTACGTCTATATTACAAAAAACATAATAGGTACTTACAGCTTCTAACGCTTGCCACAGCTGGTCATCATCATAGTTGTTGAAAGGGTCCAAGTTGTAACGCACTGTGGCTGAGAACAGCACCGGTTCTTGTGGAATTATCGATATTTTTGATCGCAGCTCCTGTTGAAAAGTAAGTACGTATGACGTACGACATGCGTCTGATTTTGTTATCTCCTTTTATAACGTGCGGCTTTTATTTGTAGAAATAACATTTTTAGGAATATATTAACTGTAAACGCAAATTATTGCAATATTATTTTTTATAAGTAGAGCAAAATACGTAGGTATTTTGAATTATGCGCAAAAAGGCTCACGAGTGTTGTGGCGTCCTGATAACGTCATATCACTCCATTTTGTCTACGCCCCACGAAGAAAGTCAACAAGATATTGTTATGTTTGTACCAAGGAATGACGTCATTCGCTCTAATTGGTGTTTTCATTAACATGCTGACTGCAGTATTTTATAATTTTATTATTAGGTTACTGTAATAGTTTTGACTAATTTTAGTATTTTTTTCCTCTCCTATTCCTAATTATACTCCTCTTTCGTCTCCTCTTTTTAATCTTATTCATAATTCATTTATTCCTTGATTTTTTAATACTGTTGTCGTGTCATCATTTGACTTAAAGACAAACGAAAACATGTCAGAGTTTCCTGTATTGATTAAAGGTATGTGCGCAAAATTAGCCAAATCGTTCTCAATTTAGAGGAGATACCTATCTAACTGTTGGGTAGTAAAGAGTGAGTAATACTTTAATAAGATAACGACGCGTTGGAAGGATGTTCCATATTTTTTAGCGAATAGGCCGATTTATATAATATTATAACATCAGAATCTGCCGGAAAATTGTTCCATAAATATTTGCGAATAGGCTGATTGACATAATAAAGAGTTCAGAAAATAAGTTCCATATATTTTCTCGAATAGGCCTATTGATGTTATAAAATATGACGTCAGCAGGTGTTGAAAAATTTTTCTATAAATTTCCGCGAACAGTACGATTGACATGTAATGTATACGCTTATTGTATTGTTGATGGTTGAAATTGTTATTGAGGTTGCTATTGGAGTTATGAAATATGACGTCACAAGGTGTCGAAAATTTTTTCCATAAATATTCCCCAACTTTCGATTGACATAATATATGTTCACGCTTATTGTATTGTTGATGGTTGAAATTGTTATTGAGGTTGCTATTGGAGTTATGAAATATGACGTCACCAGGTGTCGAAATAAATTCTAAATAAAGGGGGTAGAACCCTTTGT
>DWRA01002418.1:0-14085 GCA_018250295.1 Spathilepia clonius
CCCTGAGGACCAAGTTGGAATGCCTCGTTAAGTTTATGTCCCTTACCACACCCTTCAAACCAGAAGACAGGAGCGCTTAACATTGCTGTTATTAGGCAGAAATAAGTGTGACGGTGGTACCACCGGAGTCGAACTACAAAAGGTTCTACCACCTTTAAAACCACCTGATAATAAGTGGCCACTGCAGCCAATGAACATCCGTAAATAACTCCGGACACGGCTGGAGTCCATCAAAGATTAAGTTGCGTAGAATTTATATGACAAACAAAATTATTTACTTTAAAATGGCGCCATTACAATAATTGTCTCTACTCCTATGACTCCAGGAATGTGAAGTAAAATCTCGTTGCTAGCATAAATCCAGTTCAAATTGTGTAGTTCAAGTGTTAGGCACTTCTGTCTGAATAGGCATTCCGTACAGAACAACCTAGTTTCTCATATCAAAGGCTAGCTCCTTGGTACGAGTGCAATCAATTCACGCCACGTTCCGTAGGTGTGTTATCCACATCCCGGATAGGGACGTAATTTATGACAAACGAGGAACGGACAAGGGTTGAAAATAGTATCAGTGGTTTTTAAATCCAGGCTACTGGAAACTCGTTGTCGTTATCAACCCATTACGGTCCCACTATTGGGCACAGATATCTTCTTCTTCAGTAAAAGTTTAGGCCATAATCCACCGAACTGACCAAATGCGAATTGTTAAACTTCACACACTTTTGAGAACGGTTTATTACAGAAGTTTTAGGTGTGAAAACGATGACTTCTAAAACGCATATAACGGGGAAAAATTTGGAGCGTGCCTGGGCCTTATACTTCCAACCCATCTACTGAAAGGCTGAGTTTCAACCATTAAGCAACCTAACTATCTGGCGAAAAGTAATTACTGACAAATATGGGCTTTATATAAAGCCCATGTTGTATTTGTATATTAATGATTGGGATATTGGTCTAGCGGTACAGTAGCCATAAAAAATAAGAATGGATACAGAATATATGAAAAATACAGTTAGTTTTACTAGAAGCTTGCTCTTATGTCTTATATTACAATGAAAGTAAACGTGTTACACGTAAATACAATAATTATTATAACCATATTTTTACTAACATCGGAAAAGAAGGAGTTTCTATAATCAGCTTTGTCTTTACTTTTTGTATTATCTTAGTTATTTTTATTTTTAAAAATGCCTTAAATAGTAGTAGCTAAGGAGTGGATCGGAATCACTCGATCCTGCCGGTAATTGCTCTCGAATACGGAAAAAATTGAGGTGAAAGTTCTGAAGCTAACCAAAGGTTTTACATTTTGCAATAGGAATCATGTAAAATTTTAGATTTCTGCGCACGCCTGTAGAAATTGGCGGATTCAACTTTTATGAAGGGGGTAGTTCACAGATTTTGTAAAGCTAGGGGGACTTCACTTAAAAAAAATTACATTGTCGTTTAGTTCATAACAATGAAAGATCAGTGTTTTTCATTATAATGCTCTTATTAAATCTTGGGAGGATAACGAGATGTCAATGATATCTTTTATGTAACAAGGGTATGCTCGAGACGTTCCTCAGTCGTGAAGAGAGATCTATGCCTAACAGTTGAACATAACGAAACATAAATCAACAAACGGACAGACAGTCTACCTCGTATTGATTGGTAACTACAACCCAAAATTCAAAGGTGACCGCCGCGAAATAAAACTGGAATCCTATTGGAGATTCAAAAAATGCGACCCTACCTTTGAATATTGTGTTCAAACCACTGTTAACAAGAATTTTACGTAAAGATTTATAGGCTGACAAAGGCAACATTTTATACCGAAATTGTTTACGTGATATTGAAAAATAGCGTAGCGTTAAACAAATGATCGAAGCTGCGAATCCTGGTCAAACCTTAACTGTCCCACTGTTGGGCTCGGGGCTCCAGTCAGAGTGAGAGTGATTTAGGCAGTAGCCTAACACGTTGGCCAAGTGCGAACTGGTAGACTTCACATACCTTTGAGAATTTTATTTTTTATACGAACTCTTAGGCGTGCTGATTTCCTCTCGATGATTTTCTTCATCATTAAATAATTGATAATTAATTTGTAATACGCACAGATCTTTGAGAATCAGAGGTGCTTGCGTTCAACCTTGTACCCCCGGGACCAAAACTATCACTTCTATAAAAGCTAATTATTGAAAACAAAACCGTAAGTTATCTGGTGTTTAGATAACCTTTTAGGCAATCGTACGAATTTTGAAACTACATACAATCAATTTTGAAATACCTGTCCAGTTAGTAGCTCCACCATCGAGTTTATTTTCACTGGAATAGCTGGAATATATTCTGGTGCAAAGTAATCAACGTGGGACCAGTTACTGGGTATTTGCATATCGGAAATATTGTTGCGAAGTTAGTAACTGCTCTTTGTGAACATTTTTTCTACTAAATCTGGCATTAATGGGTAAATATAACGATGGTTGGAAAAGAAAAATATATTTCTAATACAACGCCGAGGTCTTCATTTCGGTTTCAGACAGTTTTGGGTTCAATCCCGGGCCACGCAAACAATTAAATGATAAATTTAAGTTTCTATTTTTATTTGGTATCTGTGTATAGCAAGTGTACTCGTGTATGTGCCCTTGGTAGCCATTTTGCAACCTCGTATCAGTAGTAGTAGCTGCTTTCTCACACATTTATCTATTAGATTCGTCAAAATGAGTCATATGAGCTTAAATTCGAAGGGGGTTTACTTGTAGCCACCGAAGAGCCACCATCAACCGCATGGCTCCATCATCACATCGTCTTCAAGATATGAAATTACTATCAAGTTTCATTCAGATAAGTCAATTAGGAGCAGGTTAAAATTGACCTCTAAGATTTTATTACTTTATTAGGTACAAATTAAGCTAATATAGAGCTTGTAAAAAGCGTTTTTGATATTTATTACACTGCAAATTTATCTAATTCCTTATTTATATACATATTATTTACGTTCAAATCCGTAGAAGTCGTAGTAGTTTGCAATAAATCTTCTAATACTATCGAAAGATAAATTACTTTGATATAATGTTTATTTAGTTTATATATGAGCAGGTTAAAAAGATTTAATATGCTTTACAACGCAGTAGATAGTTTATACAGGCATCAGTTTTTTAGTTCATTACCGAAAAACCGTTACTGTGAAATACACTGGCTGACAAAGAGCTTATGCTAGGGAGCGAGGTACCTTTTAGAAAGTCATTTTGGTTTTATTTAGTCTTTGACACAAAAGTTTATTAGCCAATAATCTATAGTGGCTGCAAGTTTGCGCCAGACTTACCCGGTTAAGGGAACCTTTAAAATGCTCTCCGTATAGAAATTATTCATAGGTTTTAGCTACAACTCTTTTTATATGCTGCTGGCCATGGATCTACGCCAGATTAGTGACCAAAGTCGTATCGAGGCTTTCAATCCGTCTACTCTCTGAGATTTACCTACTGCTATTTAATAATAACAACGGGGACTGACAGTTTAACGTGTTCTCTAATGCGTAAAAGTACTCACAAAATTTTGATACTAGCGGTCACCCATCCAGCCTTTGTTCGCGACTGATTTTGTTTAAGTTTAAAGGACAGTATACTCATACCACGGGTTTAAAACAATATAGGCGCTTCAAATAAGATTAGTTTTAATATTGTCAGTCTGTAAATGAAGTCTAAAGTCCAAATACTTATCCGGATTTAGTGTCAGATCAGGCGCTGTAAGCCGGACGAGGCTCCCGGTAATGTTTAGTAACTCGCTGTAGCTAATTGGGTTCTACCAATTATACTACAGGGTCCATGACACGCGTTTAAAAGTTAGTGGGTAACTGGATTTGAATATTTATGTAAAATAGTAGTTAGTTGGGTGATAAAGGTTAATAATATTAATTGTTTGATTAATATTTTACTGATAAAAATATAACTTTTAAGTTACTGTTATATTAAGAAAAAGGATTATTAATAGTAAGAACATAAGTGAAAGATTTCTTGTGAACCTGGATCTATGAACGGCGTAACCATGTCTTGCGCCATGCAGGTCTTGCTATAGAAGATTAAAATTTGCATAAAATAATACATAGGTTTCACAATCAAATACATAAAATCGACATTTGAAATAACTTCGGAGTTTAAAAGTAGAATCACAAGTTACCATACTTACCTAAACTTAGTGTCAGGGCGACGTAAATCCGACGGGCGAGGGTCTCCCAGTACAGTAACTTACTGTAAGATGGTGCCGCTAACTGGGGTCCAAGTGAATTAAATTATGGCCCCCGAGCCCATCCCATGGCATTATTAAGGAAATTCACTTCAGTTAAATATTTCCTGAAATATTCGAGTGTCCTACGACATAAGGGTTGTCATGGCCAGAATTGATCTGAAATATTCTATACATTTAATTAACCGACTTCAAAAAGAAGATTCTGTATTTTATTGCTATGTATGTTTATATGTATATTTGTATGCCTGTGATTTTCTCAAATGGCACTAATGCGTTTTGTTTTCGTTATTGGATAGCATGATTTTTAAGAAAGGTATATAGTACACTACGTTTTAGTTAATAGTATGAGGCGGTACTTTACTAATGCATATGTAATTAAGATAAAACTACATCGCAATAATCCCCTACCAACTTATATGATAAACCGTGTAGTATTTGTGGTCCTCCCACACACATACAATACGTCAGCATGGAAAATGTATATATTTACAAAGTATGTACATGTACATCTAAATATCGGCAAAACATAAGAAAACCAGGGCAATGCGAGCTCGTTGCAAGGTAGTTATAAAAGGTAGTTAAGCCACGCTCCATTTGGATTTAGCGCACAAAGCTAAACGGAAACGGTGTGTGCTAGTCTAGAACAACTTGTTTGTTTAGAAGTTTTAGTGACATGCCACTTATAGCTCTAGATCGTGTGAGGTTATTTAAAAGTGGACTTGTGAACGAATAATGAAATCTTCTGAACCTAATTACCTGGGTTACAAATCCTGGTATCATCATAATCTTTACCTTTTGAATATCTTTGAACTCTCGTCCATATTATCAAGCCTTGACTCGCGTCGCTACAAGAACTTATGGAGCGTAGCAGTTACTACAGCGGTCCAAGCCAAGAGTACGCGTTCAATCCAATCCAATGAGGTACCAATCCTTTTGGGTGTTTTAGTCTATTTGTGTAATTTCAACTACAATAGGTGGGAATATTAAATTTATTTTTAACTGTAACTGTCACGAAAAGATCAAGAAAAAAACACTATCTACGTAATGTTCCATTAGACGTAAGAAGTCTATGATCTACAGCTGTCTCCTAAAGCCTACATATTTGTTTTGAGATAAAAACCCATGGCAAGTAATAACCCAGAAATGGGTTTATAGTGCAATCTTAGAAATAAAATGGAAACACTGTATTTTCTCTAGTACGAAGCCACACCGGTTACGTCAATGTAGCTTAGTTATATTTCTATCTACCAAATACACTTACGAGTTTAAATCGGAGCGGGTGTATCATCGAAGAAAATCCTCGCCCGAAGGCCTTAAAAATGGTTCCGATTCATATCGAAACACCTATCTCATCTCCCGTCACCGGAGATACGAACATCGCTTTTAACACGCCGAAATAAGGCTGAGAATTGTTTGCTCGTTGCTGGATTGTCCAAATTGCTTTAAAATGGGAGATTCAACTCTAAATTGGGAGTAACAGGGTGAAAAATCGTCGGAACGTTACCTGCCCGAAACGTTGCCATTTAATAGTATTATCCGAGCAAATTGAAATACGAATGCGAGCTAGCCGGCCAGCGTCCGCGCAGAATAATAACTTGCACGATGAAAAGGTACAAACTGTATGTTAAAGTTAGATCCAAATAGGACCCTAATCATTTTCTACTTATAGAGCCATACTAGATTGGGATAAACGCAGTCAACACAAGGAGACAAACAATCAAATCAAGAAGAGAATTTGAAATTAATTAGGAATTGAACTCCGGACTTTAGGCGAGGCAGATCAACCGATTTTCAGCTGGTCGGTAACGCGAAATTTTTTTAGAAGTTTTATATATTTGTCATCTAAGTAAATGTCTCCTTAAATTGTTTAGATCATAAACTAATACCGACCTCTTAAATCTTTTTAATTAAAAACATAATACTGAAACATGAAGATTAAGTCAGCCATGAATACAAATATGGTTAACGTTATCATAGAAAATATCTACATCTTTCAAAATTGGACGTATAAAACAGTGTAGCACAGTTTAAACAGAAACAAAATCTTTTATCTTTTCGCTGTAAAGACAGAAGTATTTCTCGAAAGCTTCTTTTCGCGCGGATTACTACAAAAAGGCGCAGATCCATCTGCGGCAGATAGAAATAAATACAAAACAACCGTAATGGAAAAACCATTGAATCGGAGCTATTAAATTTATATCTACGTTTCGAGATATCAACGTTTGATGAGGTGGAAATACGACCGAGCGGCGCCTAACTCTTATAGACAAGGTACCGAGTTTGATTCCAGGGAATTCTAAACATTTTTGTTTGAGATAGGTATTATCTGATCGAGACGTTAACTTGCTATTGAAATGAAAAGTTTAGATAAAATTCCCTGAGTCAGCAGTCAAAGGCAAATGTCGGTCAAAGGACCAATAAACGATGTTAAAGAAATGTTTTAAAAAATTCAGTTCAGCAAACATCATAGAGCGCTAAGGGATAAATTAGCCAATCTCTCCGACTGACTTAAAGTTACGTCATATTGATTGTAAATGTTTCAGTGATTTCTTAACATTTTGTAAGATATACGACGTTGCTTCTTACATACCCCAGAAAGGTCAAGAGTCAGTACTTTTTATATGGAAATGAAGAGGTCCCTTGTGAATGTACTAGGATATCCTCCATAATTTAAGGAAAGTTCAACATCTTAAGTCACGTAGCGCTTGGGGTCAATTAGGAAATTTGGACCCAAATTTGTATTAAAGTTGCATCACTAAGTCACCAGGTGTTCCCAACTTTTGGGTCAAACTGACCGCTTGACCTTAGTTCACAAACGAATTTAGTTTGGCAACAAATTAGTTTTTGGTCGATGGTCGAATGTTGAGCATCGATGACCTTATGGCTATCAGTTGTTGTTTGCTTTATTTAGTAGTGACTAGAGGATTGTTTTAATAATTATTTGTTGTGAAGGGTATTGATGACTTTCTATTTAGTAATATTCGTTAAGATAAAGTCCCACAACCAATAAGTATCCAATACAACAAAACAAATATTTAAAAGTTTTTTATTCAAATCATCAATTCAAACTAATGTATATCTAATTATTTCAAAGCTACCAAACTGTTACAGCTCCGCTACCCCAAGGAAACAAAACACCCAAATCACCCGAAATTTAAGCCTAAACAAGATTTAGCAGAGTCAGCGCAATCGAACTACAAACATTTGCGGTTTCACAAAAACTGCCAACAGTATCAGTTAAACTAACAGTGAGTCCAACTTCTAGTTACTTGGATCGCGGTTACATGCAAAAACAAGTCACAAAAACTTGGACCTTAAGACTAAGTGACATTTCAAAGCTGCGATTTTGCGACAGTTTAGCTATCGTATACGAAGGAAGTCGAAACTGCAATTTCAAGCATTTTTTGGTGACAGATAATAAGAAGTCTTCGCAGTTCTATACTAACACCATTGTCCTATCTTTTGCTTCCTTAGCTGTAACACTGTAACCGGCTGTTTAGGCATTTCACTGATTTATTTAAAAAACTTCATCAAAAAAGAAACGAAAATTGCCAAAATACGATTACACAAAATATAACTAGGACGGTAAATCAACAGTTCCGAGTTTGTCGAAAAGTCGTGCAATCGCGAACACAAATCCACCCTTATTATCAAGTTATACGCGTGACCAATCTGTCAGGGGTTGGCGACGAGGGTTATGGGGTCTAAGGGAACAATAGTCGGAAATTCTATAGGAAGCACACTTCCCTGGAGTAATTAAAGTGGCACCCCCAATTAATTAAGATGCCATTAACTAAAAATAGAGCAAGACTGTTTTATTTGGACAAATGTATTTAATGATAATACTATTATCTTGTGACACACAGACGAAAAGAAAAACAGGGCACGGTATTAAAATAAGCGTTTCATATTTTGGAACTGTAGAAAATAAACCATACAAGGTCGGGAAATGACGTTAATTTTCAAATCACTGGCGACTTATTAAAAAACATTAACGAGACTTAATAATTAATTTGATTATTTCTGTTATCAATATTGTTCAATACTACTACAACAAAGTTATCGACATTACTAAGTTTACCTTTTGATAAGAAAAGTAGGAATTGGCACACATAAACTATGTATTGCTAAAGGACCCTTACATAAAGGAGATAAGACCCAAAATTCCATACAAACCAAAAACCATTTGAAACAAACAAGGAACTTTAAAATATGTTTTATAAACAAACGTACAAGAGCGTTGTTGTTTTCTTTTTAAAATCATAAATAAGCAGATCAACGCGTATGCTACGCGAAATAAAAATCCCGAAAATAAGGGCTAATTCTAGACTGAAAACACAAATTTATATAAGGCTTACATTTTCCGTCGTCGCATCGTTAGCTTAAAAAGGAGATTTCTAAATTCTTTTTTTATTATTTCACATATCCAGATGACTTATTACCACTTGCTAAAGTGTCTTCTGAGAAACAGTTAAGTCAATCAATTTCGTATAGAACTCCTATTACAAAAGGGAATATTTCCACTTTAACGCAAAGCTTCGTCGTTAATATTTATCAAACAACAAAATAAACAGTCGAGTTCAAGAAATTAACTTACGTGTTCATTTCCTCTTGAAAGCAAATAAATATCAACGTTCAAATATTATTAAATGAAATGTAATATCTTATAATTAATTGTACATCTGACAGCCATTTCAATTATAGAGTGCAGTACGTAATTCTATGGCAAAGTTGTGTTACATTTATCGTTCTTTTTTATGTCGAAGTAGCAAAGGAACACGCAGTCCGTCTGACGGTAAGTGGCCACTGCCGTCCATGGACATCTATAATCAACCCCAGATAAGATTAGAGGCCTACCTGAGGTCAACTACAGATGCTTTGATACTTCCACACTCTTCAAACTACAATACATCAAAGTTTCACCCTGTTGTTATTAGAAATAGGTTAGGCGGCAGTGCTGCCGGTGTCGAACCACAAAACGTTCTACTACCTTCATATACACAGTTTACATAATACAAGGTATTACATTTTTAAAATATTACATTTTACATATGATTGATTATGGGTAACAGTAGATGAGATAGTATATTAAATTCTAGTTCTGTTATGAGACATGCTCCATACAAAACGCCTTTCAAAATCGCATACTAATTCAATACTTACATTTCCATAAGAAACGATAATACCCTACAAGTAAATGCGAACCGGCACGTTCATATGTATTCAGTCCCTAATAATATTGAAATGAATGTGTGCAAAGGGATTATAGGTAATGATACGCAAACGCATGCGTCTAACAACCGTGAAATTACGAGTGGGACTAAGCTCCTGACATAACGATACCTGTACAATATTCCCACGACGTGAAGGGGTATTGCTGTATATTGTTTTTATATTCTAATGGTCAAGGTGTAACGTTCGGCTTTCCTCGGTTCCGACCCGTATTAAAAATTTGTTATTAACAATTGCTTTAAAACTAAAGAAAACTACGGTGATAGTCACTGATATAAATTCCAGGTGTCTTCTATACTTAAGAATAAATACAACTGAAGTGTCTGTTTGTAATTACAAATAACAGCTTTTTACAAATTGAATATAAAAGTATATGTGATATTTGAAACTTTTTACTTAACTAAGATTTGTCTGTTTGTTTGAAGTTATATCCGAAACAATTGGACCAGTTTTCATAACTTACTCTGGCAGATAGCAGATGTTATAAGGAGTACCTTACTGAGCCTAAGTTTGGGCTTTTTATTCGAGAAAACGATTTACGGATTTTTAAAATTTAAACTCAATAATGTTTCCGTGCTCGCCCTATTTTGTACATAGTTATACTATGGAAGTAATCAATTTCCATTACGTAATATTACATTTTCTAAACGCGGGTAACACCTCAGGCTTCAGGTCGTACTTCGATATAATATTCCATAGGGCCTTATCTTCCTTTTATGTTCTGCGGCACTATGAACCACTGTGAGCGCTGGAACCATTTGTATTAATAAAGTTAGTCATTAAAACCTTCCATTCAGGGCACGTCCCAGCAGGCGCTGTTATCGTCGGCGGCGCCATCACTGGCCAATTAAGCCCATTCTAGAACTAAGATCTACTGACGCATACATTCTACTTTTCTTTAATAACTTACCTTAATGGGTACGGGAAATAGACAGGTATAAATGAAGGGAATAAAAAATGTTTAAAACAAAAAATACTGCTTTTAAGATAGAGAAAAACAAATAAGTTCAAGCAGCGACAGACGCGTAATTGCCCTTGAGGACTAAGTCGGAACGCGTAGTATAAGGATTTAGTTACTAACCCTTTCAAGTTTGAACGGTATAGTGAGCCGGAATAACGGTATAGTAAAGAATCTTTCGAATCAGAGCACAGCAAAATTTGACAGCGCTATTTTCAGACAGAAATATGCCTAGCGGTAAGCACCTGGGTCGAAACAGAAAAGGTTTAGTTTAATCATTACCTTATTTTGCTAGATCAACGTGAAAATATTTGTTATTACTACATAAAAAGCTTTATTCCAAAGCCTAAGCTACTTACAAACAAGACATCAGTTAGTTGTCGATAAAGCCAGGAAATTCACAATCCCAGCACATCCGTGAAACAATGGCGGATTTTCCTCATGAATGTTGCATTTGAACCAATGGGGAATGCGCTAATGCACTGGGAAACCCCCTAATGAAGAACACAACCCTATATCCTACACAATAAGGCCGATTTCCCGACAGCCACGTCTAACACCAACTTGCAAAATGTATTGGAGTATTCTGATGAATGGGATTTACTACGGAAATGTTACGTCGTAAAATGCATCCTAACAAAAGAGTAGGAAGGTTTAAAGTGAATTGTAGAATATGGTATAGGTCCTTAGAGAGAAAGAATATGCATGCCACGCTATTGTTGGGCTGATATTCTTTAAAATATAACAAATAGTGTTATTGAAGAATATTTGTCGCTTTTGACATAGACTTGTAAGTTATCAAGTGTTTATTTTGTTGTTAATAGAATAACACTTCTTGATTAACAGACTACACACGTTTTAAATTATAAGGAGCTTGCAGTCCACTTAGTGGTAAGCGATCTCTGCAGCCCATGGGTATATCCAAGACCAACTCCTTACAGAAAGGTTTTACCCGAAGCCGATTACACGTGCGTTGCCTCCGCTAAGGTCTACAATAGTCACAACATAAGCAAGTCAGCCTGTATTCACACCCTTTCAAGGAACCGCAAAAACTACTTCACGGTAGATAGTGGTGTGGCGTGGTGGTCTCCCCCGTGGAACCAACCGGCTCTACAACCTATTTAAATATGCAATTTTGAAACATTAATGAGTTAGTAAGAAATGTTTTGTTATTAATTCCCTTGAATAAAACAAGGGATAAAGACATGATAACAGCAGGAACAGAAAATAAAGTAAACGACTTACATTTATTCCGTGTATCCGTTCTCTCTCCATTACAACGAATTATTTACCTGCAAAAAGAAACAAAGAAATAAGTTTTAAATAGTTCCAAAAACAATTATGTTACTAGAATGCGATATCGTTCAAATAGTAACGACCGTACCTGTGAAAATCTCTGTTGCCCGGACATACATTTTACGGGGCGATTAGTTCGATGTACCGGCAATGTAATGCTGTTAGCAGCTCAGTACCGATTGGAGCGATTTACTTAATTGTTACAGCTCTACTAGCTCAATATGTTTCAATCTCAGACCAAAAAGGAAGATAACACCTTACGTAGCACGTTTAATTTTTATTCCATAACGGATTTTAAGAGACATACTTATCCTAGACGTTCTAACTTAGTTCTGAGGGGTTTCAACGCATTGTAAGACTCTAACCTTATCTGGGATTAACTGCAGATTTGTATGGGCGGCAGTAGCCACATACCATCAGGTGAAGTACTAGCTTTCCACATCTAAATTATATGTATAAAAGCTAGTTTATATTTTTTGATCCATGATTCCAATAGAATGAAACCTGTTAGTCGTTGGTGATACTTACCGAGAATCCCTTGAACCTCAATAACATTAGCCGATTATCTCGATGTAGTGGTATTGTAATGCTATTACCAGCTCTACCGATTCGCGTGAACATAATCTACGATTTAACAAGCGTTCTACAAGTTGCTACATTATTTCCGATTGAGCGGTTTAAGTCTAACAGAAACATTACACGTAACTAGATTTTAATCTATTGTCCAAAATAAAGAGATACGATTTTTGAATTAATTATTTTTATTGGCTGACCATAGTTTCGACCTAAAGCGAAGTTTCGGTTTCGATCATAAAGCGAGACGTCGTGAACTTTCGCATTGCATTCGTTTGTTCCCGGGCTTTTGGCTCGTCCACTTGGCCTTCGGTAAACCAACAAGCCGTGACTAGATTTTTATTTACATTTTGTATTTCAGATTAACTATAATATTTTATTTCATTTACACTTCTCTAAACATAAATTGATTGTGAATTAAAAGTATAAAAAAATTGGTTTCAGTTGAGATCAGAACTAGAAAGGAAACCGAAGTTTCGATGTCAGTTTCGCCTGAAAATCCGATTTTGGTTGTTTGAGAACAAAATTGAAATCAGTTTTTCGTAATATAGGTGATATAAATTTGTCATACTAGGCCCCAGATTTACCACCATAAATCTAAGTACTTGGTTAGATTCAGTCGTGCTGCTCGCCTAATCACGCCTATTTGTCTAGAAGTCGTGTTGCAGCTGATTTGAAGGTTATTAATGACTTTTCAAAGGAATCATTCCATGTCACTCCCGAATAGTAAAACGATACTCCATCAAATCATCGTAAACTATTGAGCACGTAACATGGTATCGTTTTCCAGGCGATTAGTTAATTAGTTCGATAGATGTTAGTGTCGTATTTATAGAACCGATTCATGTAATTTAGTTGTTACATAATGTTTTACAACTCAATACAACTAAATTTAATCTGTTATGGAATCACCGGATTAATAGGACCATAATTTTCGGAGGAAACAGAATCTGTTTATTGACGTCGGATCATTAAACTAAATCAGAATTAGGGCCTTTTGTTTTCGGAAATTACAACTTGATCAACATTTTGAAATAATTTTTAGAAATTAATACAATTCGATTGATTTCTTAATTATTTAATTTCGATAATTATTAATAATGATTTACAACTGCGCGACAGAGAGTTGGTACGTTAAGTCAAAATAAATGATCATTTATAAAATCGCCTCCGTGTAAGAGAGTCCGTACTTCCGAGAGGTTTTAAAGTATCTCCGGTTCCAGACAAGTAATATTTATAAATTGTAGCCTCTAAGCTTTAACCTTCTTCAAATCCCTCGTATTAAATTCAACAATACTTTCTAAAATCGATGCTTAACACGTTTCAAAGATTACCACGTTCAAACTCTTCAGCTTTATAATATTACGTATACATTAGTGTAGAAGTATATATAGCAGTTTAATGAAGATTTCTAATATTGCATCAGTTATTACACGTAACACGAGTGCACCGGACGGTTATATCCGGTAATCCCATCAAACACATTGTAATGTAATCGGCTGTTTGCCGCCTCAGCGCGCTGCCCGCCGCGCCGCCCATTACCCGGGTCAGGTGTTTGCATTAATACTGCTCGGTATTAGTATTAGCTTGCTAGTTGCAGCGATACTGGTGTCAATAGCTAAGTTTGCGTGTCAAGTAATGAAAGCAAATAATAAAATGGCACAACGTTTAATGTTGGTTTGCCACAACACGGTAACGTACTGGACTGGTTTCCTTCCTCAACTGAGAGATCCCTACAACACCATCACTATAATACTACCCACGCCACGCTCCTTTCATGTATATTGTTGGAGGTTCCAACAACAATTTTG
>DWRA01002419.1:0-14084 GCA_018250295.1 Spathilepia clonius
ACGCCTGGCGGGTCCATGTTTGACTAGATGCAATGCCGCCGACACACCTGGAGTGTCCGCATGCTTTTGTATGGCGGCATTGCAACGAACTTCATGAAAATTGAGGTGGCATTGAACGTGTTAAATAGGTTAGTATTGATGAATTTTTTCGTTTAAGTTAGTAAATAATTAATATTATGCCCATAGTGTATAACCTCATTAAATAAATATCCACAATGTGAAATGGTTCAAGGATAAATTTTATCTGTATATAAGTAGTAATTAGTTATACACTCATGCTTATCAATATAACATACATACTGTTAATGTGTAAAAATGCTTTCAATTATTTTGTATTTTATATAATGTTAATAAACAAATAACTTTTCATAAGTCTGTTTTTATTGTTTTTCCCAATTGATAACTTGTATAAAAACAGACCCATCATACTAACATTACAAACAACTTTAACTTATGAAATTGAACTATGAATGCCAAATACTATACTTTTAGTTGTAATTAAAAATTTACATTTCTACAGTATTGTACTCTTGTAAATGATTTTAAAATTCTCCACAATTTGTCTGGTATTGACGCTTGTGACAAAGTATGTAAGAATAAACAACAAAAATAAACCATTTATTTTATTTACTTTTATCAGTCACAGGAGTAACATGTTTTCATTTCTTGCTTAGTAAGGACAAATATTAATTCAAAGTACACCTTAAACCAACCAAAAGTTTATTATCACAAATATTAATGACAAATTGTCAAAACAAACTAATAAAAAAAATTACATTTTCTTCTACTGTTCCAAGATTGTTTTTTCATCCACATCATGTACTTTCATGTGTTTCTGTAATATCCTCTTATTTGCTAATTTCTTGTTGCAAATGTTACAAGTGATGTCCTTTGTTATGTGAGATTCTCTATGATTTTTCAGTCCAGGTGTCGTAGCAAAGCCTTTTGAACAAATATCACATTTATAAGGTCGCTCCAGAGTGTGTGAATGTGCGATGTGAACGGTTAAGGAATGTTTGGTTGAAAAACTTCTATCACAGTCTTGATAGTTACATACAAAAGGTTTTGGTCTCTCTTGACCTAGATGAACTAAGCTATGAATTCTTAAATAGGAAGCCCTGGTATAAGACTTAGGACAATGAGGACATGCAAATTGTTTTTGTCCACTGTGAGTTTTCATATGCATCATCAAAGTAGATTTGGCTGTAAAGCTTTTCCCACATGTCACACACACAAACAGCATTCTGTTGCTCGAGTGTGCAACACGGAAGTGCTCCTTTAGAGACTGCCGTGATTTATATGTTTTGTTACAAAAACCGCACTTGAACTGAGCGACATCCTTATGTGAAATCAAATGTTGTCTCAAACCATTAGAGTTATGGAAACTCTTCCCACATTTGTAACATAAGAACTTACGAAAATTACTATGCTTTGCCATGTGACAGCGAAGACCATATATCCTAGTAAATGACTTGGAACACAAGGTACAAGCATACCTCTTCTCTCCTTCTTTCCGCGGTGGGCGTTCAGTAGAAGTAATCTCTGTCACAGAGGGCAGAGGAGTTAGTTCTTTATTGGTCGATAAGCTAGAATCAAAGTCCAAAGCAGGCTGATTGCTAAATAGAGGAACATCGTATTCGTGATCCTGATATACAACATTTATATCAATCGCATCTATATCTGATCTTTGCAAGTTGGAAGGTGACGACTGTACAGTTAATATCTGTGAGAGCGTGCAGTTAGCTTTCAAGCAATTCAATTTGAAGTTATACGCTACTAGCGCTGTAGATACACACGACGCACATATTCCTTGAGGCCAGTTCTCTTCATCGTTATTCTGCAATTAATAATGTTTAACTGTGAATGATCACCAAAACGTTGTTTAGCTAATAATATAAAACAGGTATCATACAATTTAGCCTTACCTCAAAACAATTTAGAAAGATCAATATGTCTATCAGTTTAACCTTAATCATTTCATGTTCGATTAGGTCTTGTATGTTCATAAACATTGACAAATCCGATTCGACGAGGCAAGTGCGACATATATTTTTCGTCAACGGTAAAATTAGATTATCAAACTCCATTATGATCTCTATCCAAATACTCTGCTGCAATGTTTGCAATTAATTCCATTTCCTCTCTCGCACACCATATCTCCTACTTAGAGTGTCAGTTTTCTTTAGCCATAAAGAATCACCATTCATTTCGTATTATTTCATTCGCTTCTCTTTCGCCATTTCGCTCGATCCGTAGATCGCATTTATTTTTTTATAGTGTTGGCCTGTGATGCAGAATAATGCTGACGGTGATTTCGCCTTGGATTCTTTGTTTTTGGCCAAACTAACATTTTTGAACTTAATAGTGATGTCGGGAGACACGCTTCAGCGGAGCCATATTTGAGCCAAACATATGTATGCAATATCTATACTTATTATATTCGAAACGATGTCCACGCACACGGACAAATCTAAATTCCAATTCTGTGGTGGTGTACTTCGGAGTGTGTTCGAGCTTTGTGGTTCCGGCCCTGCAGAACTTAAGGATGCCGCTCGAACACAGAAGTAAAGAAGTATCTTTATTTTGTTCTATAATCCGTTTTATTTTCCTATCAAAGCAATGACGATTGCAGAGTATATTCATTAAACAAAATTGAAATCTCAATTCGATTTGACTATTGGGGCCGGTACCAATACGGTTCCTTGAAAATTTCGACTTGAAATCGAATGTGTATCCGTCCGAAACATCGGGTGTACCATAAACTACATCCCAACTCTAGTTGCGAGTTTGACTTGCGAGCTGCGGCCTTTCTTAATCTTTGACGTGTGGAGTGCTTCGTGGGCGAGTTCACTTTCCCCGAATTAAATGAAATTCATATTAGTTTCATGAAGCAATTGTTATTAATCGTAATTAATAAAACCGCAGTTCGAATTAGAGTAACAAGGTATTAAAGTGTTTGTACTCGACGATTACTACAGTTCTAACCTCAACGTTGCTTACGATAACACATTTTGCTATTTTTTGTGAATATTAGGAATATTTGTAGTTGTCGAGTGATAATATATTGAGTGTTTTAGTGTTATGAGTATTATTTGCAGTTGATTGGGTGACACGTTGAAAACATGAGTCGGTTTTTCGCAACGGGCACGGACTCCGAGTCCGAAAGCTCGAGTGAGGAGGAGCAGGTAGTTCGTGCACCAGCGCCCGTCTACACGGTGAGGAAACACATTCCACAACCTTATTTTACTCCTAAGTAAACTGTATTTAAGTATCAAGCGTAGTTGACTTCCATCACAACAAATTTAGTCTGCGAATTTGGTATTCCTATGCGAGACCCCTTATGGTTCTACTCCGGCAGCACCACCGCCACACCTTTTCTGCCTATTAATAGCAATGTTAAACGCTGCTGTCTTTTGGTTTGAAGGTAGTAAGGCAGACTTACTTATCTAACACATTCCAACTTAGTCCTTAGGGGTAGCACCGCATTTGTGGTCGACTTCAGGTTGCATAAGGTGGACTCTATGCTCGGTTGCTACTTCACCTTATAAAAAAAATGTAATATTAACATGAGTATATTTTACTGTAATATGATTGTGTGCAATCTGTATACAAAAATTCCACACATACAATACTTTTAAATAAAGGTACTTTAATTGTGGACCAAATTAAATGACTAATCCATTAAATATTTAAACATGTTTGTAAATAGTACTATGTAAATGATAGGTATCTGTAATACACTGTGATAATAATAATAGTTTATTGCACAATGCATCATCATACATAAGTAAGTAAAGATTTATTTGATCTATCTTTTATTTGATTTTTAAATGTATGAAATTATGGCAACTTCCCGCAATTCATCAAAAGATGGCGCCACTGCATTCTAAATCACGCTATCGAAGTTTTCTCAACATCTGGTATATATACAACTTCTGAACTGAGACTGTCGGAAAAAACTAAGAAATTGAAATAAGTATATGTTGACATTTTTTATGAGATTGAAGTAGCAAATGAGTATGTAGTCTACCTGATGATAAATGATCACTGCCTTTGGACTTCTGTAAACAACCGTATTTATTTCAGCACTTATAATATTGGGTAGTGATGTGCCAGATATTGAAGGCAGGAGAAATATTCAAATAATTCATTCATTTGTTGATATTGACACCAATATTCCATATTCATATCGATATTGGCAGATTTTTTTTAACAATCTGGCACACCTATATTATGGCTCACCTAACTCACCTTACACTCTGCACATTTTTTGAACCGAATACCTTGGAAAAAGATATCGTAAATTAAATTTGTTTTATAAAATATGTTAGGAACCAATATGGTTCGACTGGGGTATTACCACCACACCTATTTCTACCATGAACGAGTTATGCGACTTTGTGGAAAGGTGTGGATGACGGTTGACTTACATATGAGGGAACCATCTTAGTCCTCTAGAGTGGCAACAAATCTGCAATTGCCTTCAGATTGAACCTGTTCTATAAGGATTTGTGAATAAATTTTCAGTTACCACTTGTTATCAGGTGGACTGCAAGCTGGTATGCTACTTTAATGTTGTACAAAAAAAAACTTTTAAATAACAAAAATGAAATTCTGAATGATTTTCAAAAACTCATGTCTTAAGTTAAGTAGTAAATGTAAATGGAAAAGATAAAACTTAGTTATTGCATTTCATTGACAATAGTAATTTTTTTTGTTATGTAATAATCCTTCATATCTTTTTACAGTTCAGTGATGATGAGGAAGAAACAAGGCGTGTGGTGCGTTCTATGAAAGAGAAGAGGTATGAAGAGTTGGAAGGAATTATCCACTCTTTACGCAACCACCGCAAGATCAAAGACTTCTCATCAGCATTGGCTTCTTTTGAAGAACTTCAGAAGGCATACACTAGAGCTGCTCCTGTAGTATTAAAGGAGGAGAATGGAGTTGCTCCAAGGTTCTTCATAAAGGCCTTGACAGAGTTAGATGATTGGGTCGTGGGCGCTTGGAATGATCGTGATGGTAGAAAGTCCCTGTCTAAGGGCAACAGCAAGGCTCTTACTTCCTTGAGACAGAAACTCAGGAAGTACACTAAAGAATTTGAATCGGATATTTCATCGTTTAGGGAGAATCCTGATCAGCCAGTAGATGAAGATGAGAGAAAAGGTAAGCTCTATCCCGAGATACCAAAACTTTTTATATATAATAAATAATGACATTGTAAACACAAATGATTAGAGAGCTTGTACTTTATTTGTTCAGATGTTATTTTCTTTCATTTCAAAGAAAATAAAATGGTAATTTTAATCAATATTAATAATTTCCATGCATAGACACGTCATCGTCAGATGAATCGGAAGATAGAGTTAAGGAGAAGCCGAAGGTGCGTCGTTCACCTGAGCCGCCACGTCGTCCGCCACCTCAAGACGATGAGTCTTCCGACTCCATGGATTGGGGCTCGAGCTCTTCTGACTCCAGTTCAAGCTCAGACGATGAAGCCCGCGGGGCCGCGACAATCCGTGAGAGGTTCTTGAAGCGAACCACTGAAAGAGATGATGACGAAGAGGGAGACAGACGCAGAGCCAGAAGGGAGCGCCGTGAAAGGGCCGGGAAAATTAGCAAGAGAGACCAAGCTGATGATGGCGGCGAATGGGAGACAGTGCGCAAAGGTGCTGCGACGTCCGACAAGCCCAAAATGTTTGCTAAGGTATATTTTTGGAATATTTGTAATGATTGTTTTAGTAACAACTTTTATGTAGTTATTTTAATATACGTAATAATATGTTCCAAAGTGGGTTCCTGAGGGTCGTTAGCCCTGAATGAAACCCCTTTCTTTATGGTCATTGCGGAAATGAATAATGGTTTCAATTTAATGTCGAAATCCGCATGACCACACTTATCAAATAAGATATGAAGAAGTGATAATGGTTACGGTACTGACTATTGCTTAAAACTATTTATTTAAATTGTTACAGGACAGCGATATTGATGCTGCTCTTGTAGTGAAAAAACTTGGCGAAATCAGCGCTGCTCGTGGTCGGAAGCGTACGGATCGTCGCGCCCAATTGGAACTGTTACATGAATTACGTACAGTAGCTCAGCAGCATAACCTTGGCGATGCGTTACAACTTAAACTGCGCGCTGCAACTGTAGCTGCGCTATTCGATTACAACCCGAAGGTTTCTGATGCCATGAAACCAGAGTACTGGTCACGTCTAGTAGAAAATGTGGATCAGATGGTAACTATCTTACTAGCTCATGAGGATATGGTCCTGAGTGAAACTATCACAGAGGAGAATGAACAACTTGTAACACCACCGTACAAAGTTCGCGGTTGTGTTTTGACCTCCTTGGAAAGACTTGATGATGAATTTACTAAATTGCTGAAGGAATGTGATCCTCATTCTAACGAGTATGTTGAAAGACTAAAGGATGAGGTGAGGGTCTCTGCTCTCATAGACCGCGTGTGCCAAGTCGTCGAACGTGATGGGACACCTCAAGAAATTTGCCGTGCTTATCTTCGTAAAATCGATCATCTTTACTACAAGTTCGATCAGCGTGCAGTGAAGAAAGACCTTCCTCCAGGAGAAGAAACAACGATTAAGAAGATGGAGCGCTTCTGCAAATTCATTTATGCTAACGACGACACTGATCGTCTTAGAACTCGCGCTATTCTTTCGCATATCTATCATCACGCTCTACATGACAATTGGTTCCAAGCACGCGACCTGCTTCTTATGTCTCACCTACAAGAAAACGTTCAGCACTCCGACCCGAGCACACAAATTTTGTACAATCGTACCATGGCTAACTTGGGACTGTGCGCGTTCCGCCGCGGCAACGTCAAGGAAGCTCACGGTTGCCTCGCTGAGCTGATGATGACTGGCAAACCTAAGGAGTTGTTGGCTCAAGGTCTGCTGCCGCAGCGGCAACACGAGCGGTCAAAGGAGCAAGAGAAAATCGAGAAGCAGCGTCAAATGCCATTCCATATGCACATTAATTTGGAGCTCCTCGAATGTGTGTACCTGGTGTCCGCGATGCTGATCGAGATACCGTACATGGCAGCTCATGAGTTCGACGCGCGTCGTCGTATGATCAGTAAGACATTCTACCAGAACCTGCGTGCCAGCGAGCGGCAGGCGCTGGTGGGGCCGCCGGAGTCCATGCGGGAGCACGCGGTGGCGGCCGCCAGAGCCATGCGGCGCGGCGACTGGCGCGCCTGCCTTAACTTCATCGTCAATGAGAAGATGAACGCTAAGGTAACTAAAGACATTAAATATACTTCTTAGTATAGTTGTATTTTAGATTTTTAGATCGTACCCATTAAATACAACAGATAAATGACTCTGCTAAGCTCAATCAAACAAATAATGGGTGTAGAATATGGGTTGAAATACCTAATTTCAGTCTTTCAAATAAAATTTTCAGATGTATATATCGGAGTAAATTTTAGTAACAATTCAAATATATCCTAGTTGTTGATATTTTAATCCTACTTTATATGGAATATGTAGATTATCATTTATTTTAGTTTATAGTTTTAACTAAACACATTACTTTAGTTCATTCCTACATTAAATATACGCATCTTATCCATTTAGGTATGGGATCTTATGGTGGGTGCGGAAAACGTGCGCGCAATGCTGGGTCGTTTGATTCGGGAGGAGTCTCTCCGCACGTACCTGTTCACGTATGCGCACGTTTACGCATCTCTCTCCCTGCGCTCGTTGGCCGACATGTTCGAGCTGCCCCGCCAGCGCGTACACTCGCTCGTCTCCAAGATGATCATCAACGAGGAGCTGCTAGCGTCGCTGGACGACCCCAGCGAGTGCGCCATTCTACACCGCTCCGAACCCACCCGCATGCAGGCGCTGGCGCTACAACTTGCAGATAAGGTAAACTTCAAGCTCAAAATATGTACACACGTACAGTCTCACGCAAACATGCTCATTACTCCACGCATATATTACAGCGTACACAACTATGCTGATGTGTTATTAAACAGTTCGACTCCTATAAGCGCCTAAAACCAAAGATTCGTTTATATTTTTCCTTTTTGATCTGGAATTATATTTGCTCATACATTCATAAAAGGCATTTAATATTATCCTATGGTATAGTTTTTAACTGGTAATATATTAAATTTTTACTGTAGATAAGAGTAGATTCTTCTAGATTCCAATATAATCTAGTGTTTATACACATAATCACTCATAATCACACACATCACACATAATTTACTCTATTAATTTTGTGCATTATTTAAAATGAAACTTAAAATGCAACAGGTGGGAAATCTAGTGGATTCGAACGAGCGCATCTTCGAGAAGCAGGGCTCGTTCTTCCAGCGGGGCGGAGCGCCTCGTGGCGAGGGCAGGCAGCGCGAGCGGCCGCGCGAGGGCTGGGGCCGCCGCCAGCGGAACCGCCGCCGCGACGACGAACGCGGCCATGATGACTAAGGCTTACAGTACACCCGACAGACGCTATACGGACGAACAAATTACATCAAATATGATTACGCTCGTACGATCACAGCGGCTCGCGGCCTGCGTTGTGCGTTGAATATGGTTTGAATTTATAAAGAAAGAAAAAAATATTATTCGTGTTGAAAAGTAATGGAATAATGCGTCGTACCCAAACTAGTATTATGGTATTTTTTCAATTTTCCACATTCAAATACAGCACTATATACCCATGTTCTGTGTCGCGCCTGTCTATCACACATCTATCTATCACAGATATAATAAAATGGATATTTTATTTTGTATTTTTAGTTTTTGTAATTAATTTATTGTAGGCCGCAGTCAGTGCACAACGCAGGCCGCTAAATTTAATATACATGCGAAATTGCTAGAAAATATTCTTAAAATACAATGTGTCCATACGTCTGTTAGGTCTACAGTAAGTAGGTCAAAATGCCAATACTATTATTCATATTGTCATGCCAGGGCTCTTAAACTTCATTGTGTTGTATATTTGTTTCTGTTACATTAAAAATAATATATATTGTGAACTATTGTACCTACATAATAAAGACAATATGTACAGAAACTTTATGCATACTATAATAAATATTCTTTCACATAATTACTGGAATATTTATGGAGCCAGTTATGAAACATACATGAAACATAAAACAATAATCCTTTTTACATTTTGTATGGGTTTTTTATTTCAACAGCAATAGGTGTTAGTTTTCTAAAACGTGATAAATTTTGTATATATCGATATTTCGCAAGATACAGGAAGGAATATTGTACACAAAATATGGGAGAAATGTTTCGAAAATGGTTTAGAATGTGTTATTCTTACATTTGTATAAAATACTAAATTAGTAGATTTTCAAAAAACTAAAGAAAAGCAGGTTTCAATAAATTTTTTTACCTATTTTCGTCATTTTGATAATGACAACCCTTTCAGAAAATAAATTGTCACAAAAATTGTTATATTTTATTTCCTAATTACTATTTTTATATTATAATACTGTTGAGAGCACACAAGTGTCTTTGCCTGTTTTTACGACACTTAATTTATTTTACAACTTTTAAATGAAGCATGGTTGCTCCGCTGGTTAGTCCTCGGGAGTAACATCACATCTTTGATAACTGCGATTTGGTAGTTGCCGCAATTGTGAAAAAGCCCGCAAGCTAGATAGAACATGGGCGAAGTTTTGAGTCACAGATTTCGAATTTCGCGCCGATGAACAACCACGCATTCTGCGGCTATAAAACGCATTATTAGGTTTGCAAATATCTTTTACGTACATTTTCGTATTTTCTTGGAGGAAGGACAACATATTTCAGCTTCATTTGCACGCGCGGATAAAGCTAAAACCCGCTATGTGTTATCAAAAACTAAGACCATTTATTATAGATAATAAATTAAGACATGACATGAACTGCGTCCATATCAAATCGATAATACTATATGCCGTAGACAAGGAAGAAACCGAATATCGATGTTACATTTCGGTAACATCTCGTATATTGTAGGTTCCGTTGTCTGTAGGTACACCCCTATTTGTATTGTAATGGCGGTCACCGATTTTGCAGGTGGACCGACGTATCGTTGACGTTTTACTGAGTCATATTCCTTGTGCTAAGATTCTTTCGAATTATGATATTATTGTGAGCATCCATTAAAGTGGTATATCAAAGAATTTCACACTCCGGAACACGTAGGGTATTATATTTCACCAGAATTTCATAACAATGGCTGCGACGAGAAGACTTCAGAAAGTAAGAATATCTACGATATTTTAAAAGGATTTGGTCTTTATTAGATCAAATGAAAAGCAAGGCAATTGATTGTGAAGATAACACAGTTTATTGCACTGCAATGCGTTGTGTACTTCAACATAACAATTATAAACTTTCAATCTTTATGCAATTGATGAACGCTGATTCTAATTTAATTGGCCACTTTTTTCAGGAACTACACGACATTCGGCAATCTGGGCTTAAATCTTTCAGAGATATCCAAGTTGATGAATCCAATATCTTAACATGGCAAGGATTGATTGTTCCTGTAAGTTCTTATTCATCACACAATCAACAGTACTATTGTCTTAATTTTTCTGTAACTATCTAAATTTGCTCAAACTGGATTTATCCAGTTCAAAGACGGCAAAAAAATCTGCTTTCCATTAAAAAAATTTGGAGGAAATCGCGCATGCATTGCCGATTTTTTGACCCTATGTACATATTAGAAATAGAGTAATAGTTGCTTGAACAAACTAATATATTGGAATAAAAAATATATATTACAATAGTAAACATTTTTTGAGTGAAACTGTACTAAAGATGGGTAATATAGTTTTATTCTCTTATTGGACCACCTTATGATGGTAACAACAATAGGACAGTAATAGCAAAGCAATGGTGAAACCATTAAGAATAAACTTCTACACAATTATATTTATCTTTCAGGATAATCCTCCCTACAACAAGGGTGCATTTCGCATCGAGATCAATTTCCCAGCAGAATACCCATTCAAACCGCCTAAGATAAGCTTCAAGACTAAAATCTATCACCCCAATATTGATGAGAAGGGTCAGGTGTGCCTGCCTATCATCAGTGCTGAAAATTGGAAACCTGCCACGAAGACTGATCAAGGTATGAAATAATTGAATTCCTTTTTTCATAAGTACAAATATGTAACAGCTCGGAGTCAATACGAATATTCCTATCATACCATATCGTCATATGGAAGGTGGTAGAACCCTGTAGTTTGATTCTGGCACCACTATAGCCACATCAATTTCTGCCTAATAACAACAATATTAAGCATTTCTGTGTACTGGTTTGGATATAGTAAGTGAGACATACTTATCCCCGGTGTTACAACTTAGTCTTAGTTACAATTTGCATATATTTATAGATGTTCTTTAGTTTTATTGGTTGTTTTATAGGTTTTAAGATTTTTTATGACCTTTTCAGTTATTCAAGCTCTAGTAGCTCTTGTCAATGATCCTGAACCAGAACATCCGTTACGTGCCGAACTAGCTGAAGAGTTTCTCAAGGATAGAAAAAAGTTCACAAAGAATGCAGAAGACTTTACTAAAAAGCACAGTGAAAAACGGCCTACAGACTAAGTTAGGCAAGACAACCATTGAATTTACAGCAGAAATGTCTAACACGAATGTGACTAGACTGCTTGTATTGATGCACGGCCTCCAACCTCATCTATTTTTTTGCATTTAAATACTGTCTTAAGCTGGTACAACACTAGAGTACATAAGTATTTGCAAGACTATTTGAGTGCACTAGTCATATGAGTCTGGACTCAATCTTTTCAATTTGCTGTAGATTCAAAATAAATCCAAAACTAAATAAATTATTACATTATTTTTTCATAAGCCACTTTGCTTGCAAATATAAATGCACCGTTGACAAACAAGGGTTATAGTTAATTAGGAATTGGCAATTGCAAACTGCTTAAAATTTATGCTTTTTTTCTATTAGAATCTATATATTCGGTTTCAAAGTATAAAGATTCGCACTTTATTTACCACTAAGATGTTAAAGTAATTTATGATTTTTGAATCAACAATTAATTTAGCTGATCAAGTATCTATATAAAAAATTAGATGAATCAAATGAAGTAAAATAAATTAGGCTGCATGAATATTGTAATCGCAAACAGTAAAATATTAATGATGGTGTAATGTAAATGTGTTTCAACTGAACATAGTGGAATGTTGATAAAGCACATAATGCATAGAAGCGATTGTAATATTGTCATTAGCATTGTTTGACCAGACCATATGTTCAGTGATCATAATTATTATGTTACTGTTGTTACAGGTATTGTTGAACTGTAGTAGCTAGTTTGAATTATGTCACCCCTATTTAAATTGTCACTATGCAGATTTGGTAATTGGAGTGCCACTACTTTAATTTTCCCAATTACATTATTTAATTTTCCTCTATAAGTTAAATGTGTTACTTGGTAACTTACTGTGTGTTAATTCAGTGAGAGAATATATATTTTTTTCCAATTTAATGGTTTATTTTTCTATTGTACATTACAATTATTATTAACCTTTTAATTTATGCTACTCCTACAAGTCATAAATAATTTGTTGGTAGGCATTTTGTGGTTAGACTCCGGTACCACCACTGTCTCACTTGTTTCTGCCTAATAACAAGAGATAACCTTTGCCGGTTTGAGGAGTATGGTAAGGTAGTCATACTTATTAGAAGTGTTCCAGCTTATTATCCTTTAGTAATGCATCTGTGGTCAACCTCACGTAGGGCTGTTAATCTTATTAGAGATTAATTGTAAATGTTTATGGGCAGCATATTATCAATCCACCTGCACGCCCATTTGTTACATATAATGTAGTTACATATAATGTAACAAATAGGTATTTTTAATACAAAATCACAATAATCAAATGACAAAAAAACTACATGAAATAGTTTTAACACTTTTTATAATCAAATAATATATTAGTCTACAAACTCGTATACATCCTTTATATCTTCTAACTGAGGTGTTTCTACATATTTTGAGTATGAACCCTTAAACATCCTTTTCCTAAAATCCCGAGAATTTTCTGCGATTTTATTCTTTTCTACTTTTTTCATTTCGTGAATATAATTGGTGGTATTCGCGTTACCTTTATGAACTGTATGAACACTTTCGGAAGCAGAACTCACATTCAGAACATATTTTTTATCTTCCGTTTTCTGTCTCTTTATTACCATTTCATTTTGGAGGTCATCCTCAATACTGTTTAAATTGGCTGTAAAAAAAGCATAAGTCATAATGAAATAAACACAATCTTACTTCGAAAACCTATCCTACTTCTTTCAGAAAATTATCATAACTGATCCAAACTTAGTATTTTCTTAATAATTTCCTTTTTTTACATTTAAATGTTGATTAATTTACATCGATAATATAAATAATCACTATATTCAATTGTTTCCAACAGGAGATCAAAATGTGACAATTTCTAGCATGCAAATATTTTCAAATGTCGATGTTTAGTAGGCAAACTGGATAGATCGTTTATTAATACATTCAATAATTTTACTTATATATGCAGGTGGTATTACTTACATTGGATAATGGCTATATATTTATCAAGGTATTCTTTTGAGTTTGTATCTTTGGCAAGTGTAGGTTCAACAACCAGTGAATAGTCTGGTCCGTAACTGGGCCACTGGTCATGCTCAGGTATATTTTCGTCTAAATCTTCTCCCGCCACGAGCGCCAGAAGTGTAGCCCATAGCCGTGCAGCATTTGTGTGCTTATAGCCACCTGTTATTTAAGTTTTTGATAAATGCGATACAACTTATAGTGTAACTATAGCAAACATTCATAAATACATCTCTCCTATTCAGTACATCTTTTACTAACTTTATTTTAATTTTCCTCTTTGTATTCTAGTTTGCGTAGTTTGTCACTCAAGAGGATCCTGAGTCTGATTAAGGCCAGAGGAAAATCTAATTAATAGGTTTAAAGGTGGAAAAACCCTTTATAGTTCGACTCCGGCGGCACCACCGCCACAATTATTTCTGCCTAATAACAGTAGTGTTAAGCGCTGCTGTGTTCTGGTTTGAAGGGTGTGATA
>DWRA01002420.1:0-14082 GCA_018250295.1 Spathilepia clonius
TCAAAACCAAAATTTGCCAAATCGGTCCAGCCGTTCTCGAGATTTAGCGAGACTAACGAACAGCAATTTATTTTGATTTATATAGATTAGCATGTAGCCCCTCGCAGTCGACCAATACAGCCAACTCACTTAACAGGGAAGACGTTGATCTGGTAGTGCGTGACGTGCAGCACGGCCGCGCCGCACGAGCGCGTGAGCCGGCGCTCGGTCCAGTGCGCCGAGCACGCCGCGTCGGCCAGCGCCACGCGCAGCGCGCCCCACTGCAGCGGCTGGCCCTTCGCCGTCGGCCAGTACGACTTGCCCTGCATCTGGAAACATTTATCATTCCAAATTAACACTACTTCCTAAACTTATTTATTTATAAAATGATGATTAAAAAACGTGTTAAAAAGATTTTTTGCAGAGTATAATCAAAATAGACGAAATCCGGTATAAAACTAATAAAACCGACATAACCCAATAAGTTGCGGCAGACGAATTCTCGAATTGAGGTCACGAATCGGCACAGAGAACCATGGACCCAGGATTTTAAGACACCAGGTAGTAGTGACTTAACGCATCACCAGACAATGAAGTATTGTGGCACACTTTGACAGAAGCCTACATTCAACATTCGAGTGATAAAAGCTAATATGCTGATGGTGCAATATTATTTTTTTCAGTTTACGTGATGTTCATTTTAAAGGAATACACAAAGAACATTTACATAAATTTTATATGCTAAACTCTAAATATTATCATACCTCAATTTCACTCAACAAACAAACGACGCAGGTTATTTTATTCTCTAGAATAGCTCTCCAGAAAAGACCTGCTTCCTCATCTTCGGGTGGCTTCGATATCACAAGTGGAATGCACCACGGTGCCAATTGCTGAAATTAATCACCTTATAAATACAAAATATACAAGATACGTACAACACATAAGATAATACACTATATATTGGGAGGAACTCATTTTCAACGGCAATTTGTGCTGGTTTTCCAAGTTTTAAGTGTTGCTTAAATTAACGGAAATACTTAAATCGTATAAAATTATACATATAACCGTGGCTGCTTCCATCCATTCATCTCGTGTACATTACAAAAAAATATTTAATTTAAGTGTGTGTGAAAATAGAGATGTAAAGAAACATTACCTTGTAATAAGAAGCGTTTATGTAAGCGTCTGGGTCAGATTTTAGCGTGAGACGAGAGTCATCGTAAGGCACCACCTCGGTCACGATGTTGCCCGATGTGTATTGCATGGCAATATTTTTTGTTCTATTCATGTTCTCTTTGTTCTGAAAATATGTTAGCACAAAATAAATATAAGTCATCAGCTAAATTACGAAACAATAAACAAAGTACACATTAAGGTTTTATTAGTCTCTTGATAATGAGATTTAAACTTAGCTCTATTACAATGCTATGAACCTAAATAACTTTTTTAATTTTTCACATTTTTTCACATACGTTTTTAGTGTCCTTCCGCTAAACTAAGATGGGTAGATAGACGCTGCAAATAAACTCTTTACACTACTAAGGGAATTAGAAATGAACATTATGCCGTAACTCTGTATACAGCATTATTGTGGGTATTGCTATAAACAAATCTAATTAAAATAAACATATATACAATACTTACCTGTACATCTTGTAAATTTTTCCACTTGGCATCTAAAAGCGTTATGCCGGTAGATGTTGGATTTGACAGAGATTCTGTCAACTTCTGCAATTTTTTCACTTCTTGCGTGAATTGATTTAACAAACTGGGATCGGAGAATATGTCCCTCTTCGCAGGTCGTTCAATAACTTCTTCTTTGACCACTGGTGTAGGAGTTTCCACTCGGGATATTACGGGAGCTTTAACTATTGCCTTCTCTGATACTTGTGGTACTTTTATTTCGGGCATCAGAGGTTTGTGTTCAACAGTAAAGTCTATATCAGATAAAAGATCGAATGCAGATAAATCTGCACTTTCCTCAGCTTTGCTCACATTAGATTTCTCTTCTACAATTTCTTGTTTAGGCTGAGAACATGGAGGTACTTCAATAACAGGACTTTGGTCTATATTTGTGTGATTCACGTTTTGATTTGCAGTATTTTCCTTTGGCGTTGTCACTGGAAAGGACTCAACTGTGAAAGAAATAAAATTCAATGTAACTGTGTATACATTTATTTGTCAACAATTTACAAATTATAAAATTATAACATACATGTCTCACTGAAATATTTCATTCACCATTAAGTCTTACCTTGGTTGCTGGTATATGTGAGGGCCATGTCTTTACCTTGGCCAGATTGCATATAGGTAGACTGGTTCATATTGGCACCGTAATTTGTTGAAGTAGGGGTAGATTGGGGTAACGCCTCATTTGCTTGGTTTAATGCAGTCTGATATCCATATGGCAAGTTATAATAAATCTGTTCATTGCCTGCCTGAGTGCCTTGCGACGCCGGTGGGTCTGATGGCGACTGGACTGTCTCACAAGTTCCGGCACTAGTATAAACACCGGGCATTGCCCAATTAGCGTTCTTATTCGCTGGGGATTCCACACTTCCCTGGGACACATTCCCATAATTAGAATAAGAATTTTGGGAGCCGTAGTTATACTCGTATGAGCCAGTCGCATTGTTATATGTATAACCCGGGTGATTTTGATACGTCGCAGTGTAATTTGCATTTGATTGGTCCTGGAATGACGTGTTGTTTTGCTGTGGAACGTTTTGTATTTGTTCTGGATACTGGGTGCTAGGCTGCTGAAAACTTTGCACACTTGATTGGTCCGGATACGGCAGAGGATTCTGTACATTTTGTATATTCAATGGAGTTGAATACTGCGTGTTAGTTGGCGGAATATTTTGATCAGGTGCGTAGTTCACAGACGAATTGTAACTTTGGTTAGAAATGTAGCTCGACTGCATGTTAGTCGTAGACAGCGCTTGACCAGTGACATGGGACTTTATCGGTTTGTCCAAAGCGTCTATTTCAGCTAAGGCTGGATTTATGTAGTTCGTGTCTATTTCGCTTGGTACACTGTAAGTTTGACTGACACTCATAGCGGGCATGGTCGCATTGCTCGCGGACGACACCGTGCTGTCAGCGTGCGTGTAACTCTGCGACACGCTATCGTATGCGTTCGAATACGAATATTGCTCCGGTACACTGTACGCATTCGTTACGGGTTGCATGCCATATTGTGCCATTGCCTCGTTCGAATATGAGTAGTTACTGTAATCTGAAGGCAGCTGCGACGGCATCAGTGTCGTATTGGAACCGTGTGTCGCGTTGCTGTACGACATATTAGCTTCGGATACATTTGGATATTGGAGCTGTTGCATGCTGTAGTACGTTTGTGAATACTCTCCGCCGTAGTTGACCGGGGGCTCGGATTTCGGTACGGATACTTGCATTTGGGAGAAACTCGCACTCAAATCCGCCTGGTTCGTAGCACTATATGCCTCTGGCATCTGGGCCGTTTGATTTGGCATTTGATTCTGTGCGTACTGATCGCTGTAGGCATAGTTTGCGTTAGGGTTTACGTTCGCTTGACCGACGTTGGTGTACATGGACAAATTCTGGGAGTCAGTAACTATTGTCGTGTTGTTTGCGGTGGCGGTGTAATACGGGTTCGCGTAAGTCTGCGGGTCCGCCATTTGCGAGGAGTACTGTGGTGGGGTGTATGACGTATAGGCGTAATTCTGGACGTCATCCGGTATAGGTTTGTCGAAGCTTTTAGTGCTCGTTGGGTAAGCATAGTTCGCCTGTATGGTTTCCGTCGGTGCGTACGGGGCGGCGTACCTCGCGTACGGATTGGACGTTTGCATCGCCGGTGGTATTACACCGTCTTGCACGCTCATTGGATTTATGTCAGTTGCTGGAAAACAATACGTATTACGTTTACCTCGTTTCTTGACTCGTTTATATGTAAGCAAGCTAATTATTTAACTATCATAATATAAGACGTGCAAATACCTATATATGTTAAGGAAACTGCCAACTAACTAAGTAAACGTTACTTTATATTACTAATACCTATATATACAAAGCAGTCAGTCAAAAATGATTATTAAATAAAAATGGAATTGATATCGAAATATTACCTTCAGAGCCAACCGGAGTGGGTCTAACAGAAGTTGGATAAATTGACTCAGGGTAGTATGCATCAGAAACCACTGGGTCAATTTGAGCTGCAATATAATTAAATGGTTTTTAATTTAAATGAATGGTGCTACTCAAAAATTACATGCTAGATAAGCAACACTGGAAACAATTTGGTTTTTATTTCCTTACACGTTCACATTACAAAAGTTGTATGCATTTACAAAGTAATCAAAAGAGAATAGTATTTAATAAAAAAAATTTACTTGGTCTTACAGAGTCTGCAGCCAAAGCCTATCAGCGCAGGTATCCTAACTTATTTCATAGTAGGAGTTTATTTTCTAATATCGTTTCTGGTTTAAGTTTTAAAGATGGTTTATCACCATATTAACGTAAATCAGGATTATAAAGTGTAAGCTTCTTACCTTGTGGAGTTATACTACGGGGCATATTTCTGTTCTTCATATACGGCAGGTAGTCCTTGAGTTTCAAAGTACCCCCACTGCTGGGGGTAGGCGCAACTTCTAGCGCTTTGGTCGCCGTACTTGAAGCTGGCACAGCAGTAGGAGTGGGCGCTGTAAGAACAAACAATGTTAAAATGAAGATGCAATTTGCTTTATACTATTAGGAAACTGCACGTAACAGAGGTGAATCTATTATTAAAATTATAAGTTTCTGGCACAGAGTAATTTAGAACTATTTTCAAAGTTAAGACACACAGAGCAGAGATAATTGCACTATACGCCGAAAGATGAGGTTCAATCCACATCAGTTGGACTCGTGGTGGTTCTCCACGGTTCAGGTTGCGCCGGCGTTCCTACCACGAACGCGCAAGATGTGAAATGAACTTCTTCCCGAGGTATTCCCGGAGAGCGTATTCCGGTCTTCAAAAAGGTGCAAAAAGAGCTTTCCTTCAAAGCCGGCGAAGCATTGGTGACTTATCTGGTGTTGCAAATGTCCGTAGGCGACGGTGACTGCTTCCCATCAGGTAGTCCGTCTGCCTTTTCGTTAGGTTAAACAATAAAAAAAATAGAAAAAACATGTGTCCATAAGTGGCAGCATGGGCAGGCATGAGGAGACCGACCGCGTGCGTGTGTGGCCATGAGCTGCGCGCGCTCCTCGCGCTGCACCTGGCACGTGCTGCGCAGGCGCGCCAGCAGCTGCGCCACGTTGTGCGCCAGCTTGCGGTAGAACTCCAGCCCCTTCTGCGACTTGCCCAGCAGCTCCGTGTGCGTGTCGTACGACGTCACCAGCGCTGGAGAGTTTCAACAGATGTACAAACCAGGAATAAACAGGTACTAGTGAAATCTCCATATAAAAATCCGACTGACAGACGACATGAGCTTAAACCTGTCGGAAATAATTTTATATATAGAAGTATGAAATTTGACTATTTAGATCAATAAAATAATTTTGAGTATTCACACCCTAAGAGAGCCAAATATGGGGTGAAAGTTAGTTTTGATTGTAAAAGTAATACTGTTACATTGATTTGTGCATATTACAGTATAAAGTAAAAGCATGAACAAAAACCTCGCAATAAAGCCTCTGGCATCACTTATCAATCTTCAGGTAATCAAAAATAACCACTTTCAAAATAAATATAAAAAATAACAACCAAAAATTATCAAATACTTTACTAACCATTTATAAGCCCATCTCGTTTCCTTATCACATCTGAAAGCAATCTCCTTGACTCTCCATAAGCTGCATACAGTGTTGTCAATTTGTTTATAATATTTTCCTGAGCTGCTAAGTTTTGTTCTATTATTTTTACCTATAACAAAAAATGTTGCTGTTGGTATGTTGTACCTGTGATGTAGCTTTATGAAAACTTATTATAAATACATTGTAGAAACATCCAATTGCATAACTGTAGGGTAGTATCAATGCATAGTAGATGTTTAATGAAACTGCCGCTACACTTGATAAAGATGCCAAAATGCAATATATTTTGATTTTGTAAGTTATTCGCAGAATTAAGTGTATATATTTCGACCAAAATTTAACCAACCTTAGCTGAAAATATGACGATATAGGACCTTAATTCAGTAAGCGACTAGTTACTGAGGTGGACAGTACTGGCTTTACATTAGCTGCCTGCATAGCTATTTCTATCATCTAAAGATATGTATAATATAGAATAGCGCGTACCTTGGGCGTGTGCTTCTCGATCTCCTGCTTGAATATCTCGTCGGCGGGCTCGGTGCTGCGCGCGAGCAGCTGCGCGGTGATGTCGTCGGCGGCCGCCGCGTCGCGCAGCTGCGCCACCAGCGCGTCCCGCTGCGCGCGCATCTCGCGCGCCTTGCCCACCACGCGACGCATCTCCTTCATCGTCTCGCGGTCCAGGCCCTCTGCCCGACATAATGTTCAACCACATAATCCATCTATTACTGTCCCACTGCTGGCCTTTCGCCCGTAATCAACTAATAGAGACATATTTGTAACCGATCTAGGGTATGAACAAAATCCTATTTGAGGTTGATAACAGATTGAAAAGACAGAAGTGACCACTCAACATCAAATGGAAACTAAGCTTTTTTAAGTATTTCGATCCAAATGAAATAGTGTACACCCACTCAAAATAATAATCTTTATTCATCATATATCAACCCTTGGCATATAATATTGAAAGTCATAGTACACTAAGAGGACAATGTCAAACCACCCTCATATGAAATAATTGTAGTGTTATATTATTTGTCTTGAAATAAGGATGTAAGTAAGTATATTTATGTAATTCATAGATTTTTTCAAACTTTGTTGAATTAATAATTTTACATATCTGTAAACTCACCAATATTATTAATGCTGGGTATCTTGGTTTGAAGCACATCCAGCGGTTGTGCCAGCAACCTTAAGTTGGCGATATGAAGCGTCATAGCTTTGTGCAGCACCTGGTTACTCTCATTGGTCCGCGCGTGCGCCTCCTGGTACTTGTGGAACTCACGCGAGATCTCCGTCTGTACTATCGACGGCGGCCGAGGACCCATTATTTTCTGGTACTCTTTCTCTTTAAGTGTTTCCTCCTGAAATTTAAAAGGAAGCGTAAATTTGCATGCATTCAGTTTTTAAAAGTCCCAAGGATTATTATATTAGTGCGGTCAGACATTAGTATAGTTACGTGACATATAAAGTGAATATTTAAAAATCGTTTAATATTGAGAATATTATAGTAAAATAGTTTAGTATTAATGTATGCATACAAGGACCAACAGTTTGGTTTCTTGTTTAAGTTTGCACTGCGCTAGTTTCTAGCACGATCATTACATCATTAAACTTTTACCTGAATCATTGTCTTAATCTCTGTCAAAGAATGCTCCACATCGCTGATGATTTCCGCCAGGCTATTCATAGAATCCACCAAGGTTTGGATTATTTCCGCTTTGGCATTCATTGCCGCACATCTGTCCACTATTTCTTGAGGTATTCTAGAGTGGTTATAATTTTTTTATGAGTAATTTATATAAGAATGCTTAAATCGCGAGGTCCACCTTCGATCGGTACATCATGGTAAGGTTCATAAAAAATAAAATTATTTAGTGCAGAATTTTCATGTAAAATATAAATGAAAATTAACAATGTTTACATCTGAAAGTTGTACAGTATAGCTTGTAAACATTTCAAAATAAATTTTGCGAGAGTTGAACCTGGAAATTGACACTGTAATATAAAATGCTAATTGACATTTATCAGTGTCCTCCTTTCCATTGATGTGCAAAGTTGAGTGACTGATTTAACATAAGACCTCGCATGATATTCTTATCTGATATGTTGTGTTCTGTTTTACTAAGTGAGTCATTCAGTTGTTATTGTTAGCAAAAGATACCATAAAATAAAAAAAGATTCTTTGTAAAGAAAAATGAAATTATATGTCAAAATACTCTGCACCATAATGCCATTAAAGTTCTCAGTGAATACTAAATGTTAAGAGTATACATGCAACACTTTAGTGAACTTACGTCTGGTCACTATCCAACAACTCTAACTGATCCAGCTGCAGTGAGGACATGAACTCCATGAGCTCAGTGTTTTTGGCCTCAGCCTGGCTAACCACGTGCCGAAGCAGTTTGGCCTTCTCTTCCGAGTACATGGATGAAGCTTCATGAGCCCCTATTGGGACCAACCTCGAGAATATGTCTGGACCGGATATCTGAGAATGTATCATTAACAACTATAACACACCATCATCTTTAGAAATGTATTTGATGTAGCATTCAATATATTATGATGGGAATAATCGATTTTTTATAATTGCATATTCCAATTTGAAAATCAGCAACACTAATATATCATTAATAATTAATCTATCCAATGTTTTTCCTACCAAAGACCAAAATGTGTCAATTTCTACACTATTAATGGTCAAATTTAGTTGGCATGTATGTACAATTAGTAGTGTTTGGAGCTACTTGCATCCATACGCAACAGCAAAGGCTTATCGTTAGATAAAGTGAACTGCATTTAATTGATCATAAAATAATCATGTTACTTACCTCTGGATCATTAAAGTTAATAGGCATTGCTTTCACCAAACAAACCGGCTTTAGGTCTGTTAACACATCCTTATCAGGCACTTCTTCGTGGTAGATGAATTCATTCTCGTTCTTGGCTGCCTTTCTCTTCCCCTCAACCACATCATTGGTGAAGGTCAATGCCTCTTGGGTCACTTGGACAGGCTCTATATACTTAGCCAGCTTCCTGGCTTCTCCTAGTTTTTCTATTGCTTGCTGATAAAACGCAACTCGCTCTCCCATCTTTTGTTGTTCTTCCGCATGAATACCTATGAATTCAAATAACCAATTGCTAATTTCAATGACATAACTCTATACACAAAATAGTTATTGATTCATAATGTAAGTTATATAACAATACTGACATTGACTTTGATTTTAAGTATTGTCGTATTTTCGTTATTTACTTACTGTTCATAACTTTTCCACTTAGAAAATGTTGTTGAAGCATTGTACATTGCAAGTTAAATAAATTGCAACTAAAAACATCTTTTCTACTGTAAATGTAATAAAGTTTTTCATTTCTTTACCTTGATACAAACAAACAATGCAACCAATGTATGCAGCCTTGAAGGAGAGATAACGATGCCAGTAGTTATAGAGCTTAGTTCCAATTATTTCATGAATATTGTCAGTACCCGTTGATGGCCCTAAGTAAGCTAGACAGTTTTTGTAGAAGTACAACACTTGAGTTGCCACAGCACCTAAGACAAATGAAATCAAATGTAATACACACACTTGTATTTTTCCTGGTTCTACTTTTAAAAAAAAGGGATTCTATCGACACAATCATTGACCACTTAATCATCTGGAGACTAACAGATATTAATGAATATATTTCACATTCAAAATAATTTAATTCAATATAAGTTTTACTTAAAATAAAGTATTGAAGACATGACTCAATGAACATGGTACTAATTTAATAAATATGCATATTCTTCCATAACAATACAAATTATGCACTTAAATTTATTTATTAGCTTTGTTTATTATTCTTGTGTTTAAAATGTTACATCAGAAGCTATAATGAAAGATGTGTTGTTACACTAACATGGTTTCAAAACAAGGTAATGAATAGTCACTTTATACAAGACATACCAATAACACTGGGCTTTCTTGTGTCTTGAATGCTTTTATCCAGAATACACTCCTGGGCTTGAGCAAAGCAAACTTCTTGGAGCAGCCTCAGAATCTCTGTGGACACATCTGCACCTGGAGGCTGTGGGTACTGCTCTCTCAAGAGCTGGAACACCCATGCAGCATTCTGATAGTGTTGGCAAGCTGCCTTTAAACTGTCTGGTGTGGTGCGAGGCTGAGATGCACCTAGTTGAGTGTGTAGTGCTCCAACATTGTATAGAACACAGGCCATCTCAAAACGGATGTCTGGGAGTGTGCAACTCATATTAGCATAAAGGTCTTTCCTACAAAAACAAAAACATACTATTATTGTTTTTATATAAATAACAAGCAACTTTGCTGTCAGTCACTTTGTGCTAGAATAACTATTTCTAAATGTAAGCTACAAGCAACAATCTTCTTTCGCTATGACTATTGTTTGTAATTGTATAATATTGAAATTGACAATTACTTAAATACATAACTTTAAAAGTATTCATGTATTTTTAAGTATATATTTAGTATTTTATAAGCATATTGCGTAAAAATCACATAACAAGTATAACATACAACATATTCAATAAATGGTTTATGATTACACATTCTCTTTATGACAAATTCAGTGAAATTAAAATTAGATTAGCGTATAATCTTTAATCTAATTACATTGACATACCAGGTGAACGAGCAGGCGGCAGGTTGACCTTTCGCCATTGGGAACCGACTCTGCAGCGCTCTGAGCTGGCAGAAGTAGCGGACGAGAGCGCTAACACCTGCCGCATCCATGGAGGCGCGCACGGCTGCCGACCGCAGCCCTTCCAGCTGGTGCATCTCGTTCCCATAGCTATCGGGGTCTTCTCTGTACGCCTCAGATATATACTACGAATAATCAACACAAAGAGTTACATATCATCTATGTAATCTAGAACACCTAGTCACTATTGTCAGTAATCGGATTTTACCTGTTTCAACTTCGGCCCGAAATGCGTATTCTCTGGACTAACTTTCAATTCGAAGCTGATTAATGGTAATTTTGGAACGGCTTCCATGATTTTTCATTTGTTAAACGACAACTGATTAGCACTATCTCGATAATTTCATCACAAAATCTTTTTTTACAATTGTTGAACTATCATATTTTTTTGTTTATTGCACAGACAAGGATTCATGACACAGGACACCACAGATTACATTCATGAAATCGACTATGGCATACTTAAACTATACTGTAAGACTAAAGGACATCGATTTTGAATTTCTAATCGGTTTTCTGAATCTGCTGAATCGATTTCCTTACATTGTTTCAAAGTAAGTCTGAATATATAAAAAGAAAAGTTCAATTTAATACAAGATTAAAATTCGAAATTTCAATTGGCTTCCAAGTTTCTAGTACATATATTAAAATTAACTATGCTTTGAATACATACACTATAAATGAACGAATAATCAAAATAGAACTCGTGTTTATGGTTATAATCAATTTGTCTTATATCATACTTATAAATCAATATTGCCTTGTATTGTCTTTGTTCAAAATATACATCTGAACATTTGAACTTTTTAAATATTTATAATTTTTACTACAATGGGATATTGTGGCCTTTTGCGAATTATTTCACAATATTCTCAAAGTATTAATAACCTAGAATGATTATTGTATTTCCTAAATGACCAATCAGAATCACATTTTGTCTGGACGAACTCGATATCAAGAATCAACTCCATTCAGTCGATCAAATTATTAAAGGTACTTATATTTACCTAAGTTTTCAGTACACATTTAACTAATAAGTAAGTAAGTAATAGGAACTAGTGACATACAACTCTAAAAATATTTTGTTTATTGTAGAAATGAGGTGTATTGACATCAAAATGGTGAAGAATCGTCACTGAAAGTAACGAAAATAACACATAGTCCGAATGGGATACTCACTCTTCAAAAATCATCACTCAATTTTACTTGATTATTTAATAGTTAACGAACATGTAGCTATACAGCTACATGCAACTGTCTCTTTTTAACATATTGAAAATCACGTTGGAAAGAGATCTGACATTGATATTGCTTCTAATCCAGACTTGTTCCTTTTCCAAGCATTCACTGCATTCACCGCTTCACGTCTCACGTCACGTCGCTAACGTCTGTCACTGTCAAACAAGTATCGGTATCAAGCGAGATCAAGCTTCAAAATAAATTCAAGACTTAGTTTTAGGCTTTGTGAACTTATTCAAATAAACAAATGTTCTATAACGCAAATAGGAACTAAATGAATATTACGGATTTATAATTAAAATGAAGATAAAAAAATTAAAAGTAGACAGCGAGGTGCGTGCTTACCCGTAACTGGAATATGACGCGGCTTGGTTGTTTCGCCGCGTTGTTTATGTATGCTATATTGATGTGTATTGTTTTTGGTATTACTAGGAGCCGCCGCCCGTGGTGCCTCCTCCTGAGATTATCGAAGCGGATCTATACAAGCGCTCGTACTTTGGTCCCGATGTGCCTACTCTCGAACTCGAGTGCTGGGAAGAGGAGCTAGCTGAAGTACAACTACAAGCCTATAAGAATGCTGACGAGGAATATAAGAGTATCCAGAATAAACTGGATGAGATGGTCAAGAATACAGGTGGCGAAATTGTATACAATGGTGACCAATTTACAGCTTATCAGTTGCTTGGAAAGTAAGTATAGCCTTTTTAATAATAAGTGTGTTATTAGAAATATAAAATGCTGTGAGAAAACGTACATGTTTGAAACTTCTTTAAAAAGTGTTTTAATTGGTGAGTGGAATCTGCTAATTTGCACTCGGTTAGTGTGGTATACTGTTGCCTGAACTGCTCTCAATCTGAAAGTGGCCCTATGCCCAGTTGTGGGACAGGAATGGGTTGACGACGATGATGATGATGCCCTTTGTATTAGGGTAGCAGCATTCATTGCAGCAGTACTTTCCTTTTTTTTGCAATAATTTGTGTTATGCTTATTTAAACCATAAAAATTTATCAATATAATTATTACCAATTAGTATTTAATAAAGAAGATGCAATGATTTCATATTTTTAAAACCTGATAATTATTTTTTGATGTGCAGGCAACCAGTACTTAAGGACCTGGAGAGGCAAAGTGCAGATATCATAAGATCCAGGTCTAGATCTCTGTCTGTGACAAAGGAAGTGAAGCAAGGCAAACGAGGTACAGTTAAGAAATCATTTATCATAATCATCATTTACCAAAAATTAATTGCTAACTCCACATATGCCTAATATAGGGATTCTAGATGTATTTTTTTTAAATTATGGAAATAGCAAATGAGCATCCATCCACCTGATGGTAAGTGGCAACTGCTGCCTATGGGCATCTTTAATTGACCACATATAGGAATAGAATCATACCTGTGGTTGACCACAGGTGCACAGTCGCCCTCAATGAATAAATTGGTATACCTTGGATATGTATGTCTTTATCACATCCTTAAATACAGCAATGCCTAACATTGCTGTTATTAGGTGGTAGTAGTTGTGCTGTTATAAAAATAAGCTGGCAAATAATTCCTAAGCAGGAGGAATAGTTCACATTTGCAGGAGTAAACTAGTCATCTACACTGAGTTATATTTTTCTTGTTGCTTGTTCTTGTAATCAATCAACTAGTGATAATTGTGTTTAAGAAGGGCAATTGAAATTAATGTAAACCAAAATACACCTGGTCAGTACAGACTTTACATCTATTCCAAAAAATTGAATTAAATAATACTTTAGTAAAAAATCTGGTAGTAAAGACCATAATCTGTTTTGATATTGTTTAAGTCAGTGGCTTGTACATATGTGAAAGGTTGTAAACAAATTTGTTATTAGGACGTCCAAGAAAGGTTCGTGGAGAAGAAAAGGAATACTCTCCATCTCCAGAGAGAAACAAATCACCAGAACTAAAACACAAGAAGAAAAAGAAAGACAAGGATAAAAAGAAAGATGAAAAAGAAAGGGAAAAAGACACTAAGACAAAGGATAAAACTTTGGCTCCTTCTAGTAAGTGAATTTCATATGATTTAATATTGAATAAATTTCTAATAGCTAAAACCTTTTCCTTAGAAAGGTTTTGACTTTGATTCTTATTTATTGCAGTTTGTATATTACGTGAACAACATGATAATCAAATCTTATGAAAATGTTATATTTAATACTGGTAGAAAAAAGTGATGTACATTTTTCAACAATAATTATAAAATTTCATGAAATTATGGTGGTTAGTCCTGGTAAGTGTGGCAATTAATGTCCATGCTTTCTATTCCAAACAGACGTCCACAGCGTAGTGACCAATGTTCGTCCATCTGAAGCAACTGCTATTGGTGGACTGCTCACAGGCAGTGCAAC
>DWRA01002421.1:0-14082 GCA_018250295.1 Spathilepia clonius
GCCTCGATTACAAATCCCAAAGCCTAAACATACCTATACAATAAAGCCTAATACTTGCATAACCGCAAACGAAAAATCAAATAAAATTTCCTTTGTATGCGTTTTTTCTGTGCCAGTAATTAAAATAGGTAACGACCACTCTCCTTCATAATAAGTTGTATACCGTGCAGAGACATCTCTAAAAATACTACATAGTACCTATCGAGGCCCTACCTAAAGTCAATTGTGGTCCAGATTGCCCATCAATGTTTGTACATGTGATCGGCAACTTCTGAAAACAAAATTAGAATGCCTCGTTTAAGTGCTAGAACTCTTTGTGGTTTGACTCTAAAGCCATCCGATACTACTATTTCTACCTAAAAACAGCAGTGTTAAGCGCTAGTGTATTCTATTGTAGTCCTCAGGGGTAACAGCACGTTAGCAGTCGACCTTAGGTAAAACTCTTAATGTTTTTGGGGTTGATTACACATGTCCATAGCTAACAGTAGCCATTTACTATCAAGTGGACTGCATTTTCCCTTGCTACTTCGTCAATATAAGCCAAAAATCTGCCACCACGCCACGCCCCACCAAAGCAGACCCTACACCAACTAGTCTGACTCACAAATAGTTACGAGATCGATACCCGGACATGTAAATACAAAAAATATTAGATTTCCACTTCATTATCATCATTTCGTTTCCAGACTTTTGTTCCTTATCTTAGTCTGTCTATGGCAGCTAGAGGGAATCGTATTATAGGTCTATGAGCGTAGAACGCGTTATTTATTTATGATCGCCATCTACCACCCCCGTATGTCACGCCCGTAGTCCCACAAGGCAACTTCACTTAAGTTAAGATACCATAAAATAGTTGTAAGATAAAGATCCTACGTGGGGCTCAGCAGCGAGATTACTTGCGACTTGTGTATTACCTTCAAGTTTGACGCGTGTTCCACAACTAAATGGCTGTTGCCACTTGTTTTAGTACGCCAAATTACGTTACAAGTATTAATGTACTCGTAATGTTGTATGAGTTGAAGTTTATCTCGCGATCATAAGTGGGGACCACTGGAAACTAAAATGATGATTACTTGGACCTACTTATGCAAACAGGAACCAATCCACACACATGCCAAAATCATTAAAAATGTTGATGATTTTCAATAATATTATATTTATATACATAGAACTATATACATAGATTATTTTGTGCAATATTGTAAATAGATTTTATTAAAAATAATGTAACATTTTACAGTATACGTAATTTTGACAAAAATGGCTTTTTCTCAACACTTTCGTTATGTGGATTGGTTCCTCTTTGCATAAGTAGGTCCACTTGTACGTTGATTTTTAACACTGTTACAACTATGGTTGTTTTACGGTATGTTATTTATACTGTTTATAAATATTAACTTTAACAGTTTAAAGTTAACAGATGAATTAAATTGTGAATTATAACAGATTAATTAAATATTAATTTAATTAATCTGTTATAATTCACAGTAATTTTGTAACTCCTGTCGTATTGTTTTTCTTAAGCTGAAATCCTACAGTTCATATTTGAGCAGCCCAAAACAATTTTATTTTACAATCGTCTATCATTTCAAATTGGAGTTAAGAAAGTATACCAAATAAAAATTATTTAAACCAACTGCAACTAAATTGCTCAGATAAACTTAAAGGTTCAATTCAAACCCAATAGTTCTTTGTTAAAGTGATTCAAACATGCTCCCAATTTGCGAAACGAATGAATTTTCGATAAGTTTTTTCATTTTTCAATCGCTTTTAAATTTGATACGAGACTCCGAAAGGACAGCAAATCCGATCGGTGCGAGCCAGTCGAAAACCATTTCAAATATCATATAAATAAATTATTTTTATTCAGTGTTTTCGGTCGGGATTCGGGGAACCGTTGGCGAGCGGCCAAACGGTGAAAGTTAACAAGTTTCCCTGCTACGTAGCACGAGAGCTTGGGAAAAATAAATACATGTGATTATAATTATTGGAAATCCAGCCCAGTAGTGTTCGTTTTATTGTAAAAAAATAAATTGCCATCTGTATTACATATTACAGATTTCAAAAGAAGTTAAGCCCATTTTTAATAGTTTATCCAACTTTTTTCTACCACAAACCAAAATTATCACTTATAACAGATGCTAGGAAAGTCAAACTAATTTATCTACCTCAAAATCTATTGAATGTTGGAAAACAAAAGAAAACATAGTTTTAATTCTCGAATACAAAAAAAATGTTATAAGAATTAGCCTTATTATTTACTCAATACATACTCCAGCATATTTTAATTAAAGCTTTTTACAAAGTGCAACACATTACAATTAAATAAAAATCTACATGTTTCTTGCTATCGTTTACAAATTGTGATACTTAAATATTTCTATAAACTTTAACATTTTTATTAGTCGGCTCTCTGCCTACACGATTTGTTTATACAGGAGCGTCCTGGCAAGTGTCTGAGCCAAAAACGTGCCGAGAACGGAACGGGGCCGGAATCGAAAGTGAAGGCAACAGATAAACAAACTATGAGAGAAATTTCACAGAGTCAGGGTTACGGTTTATCTTACAGAAATAGGTAACAAATAGGTCGATACGAACGTTCCAAAATATGTACATTTCGGAACAAAATTGTGGGTATTTTTTCGACTTTTACTGTTACTAAACTTACTGCTCTATAAAACTGGTGTTAAGCTTACTGTGTTCTGGATGGAACGCTGTCATAGGTACAGAGGCGATTACGTGATTATGCATATATGACCAACTTTGGGTAAAATTCCAATCCACAATTACCAACCAATACCAATAGCAATGTTATGCCTTTTTATTTTAAGTTCAAGCATTTAAACGCGACTCGAAAATTTTTCTTATATGGCAATAAAGGTCATAAACTATCTGTATATCAATTTTTATCCAGATTCGATTAGTGATTTTTGTGTGATAGTGCAACAAATGTACATCCGTTCATCCGCACAAACTTTCGCGTATCTAATTTAGTAAGATAATAAAAATTACGAGTGGTATGGTATAGCGTAGAACTTACACAACAGATTTCAAAGCATCACGCTCACGAAATGGAAATATCTTAGTAAACACGGCGTGTTTAGCGGCGTATGAAATGAGGGCCGCGAATGTTTTTTGAGGGTGCTTTCAGGCTCCTCGCTGTTTTGATAGGATTTCACAAAGGGTTCGCAATGCAAACAATGTCGACATCCAGATTTAGGGTTTGTTGCTACTGATTTGAAATTTTACAAGGATTTCGGGTTCGATAGTTCATCTACCCTTCGACCAGTAGCTCCACTGTTATATAATGAACGCCGGAATTCCCTTATACAAGTGATGCCTGTCTTATAATAATGTTTAGTGTCATGGTAATCTAGTTTAACAGATGTTATACAGAGACGCAAAGCAATCCAACTTAGTCGTTGTAATAGCATTGCATCTGAGTTCGCCCTCAGTTCTAGATGCGCTCAATCCCATATGAGTCCACTTACCAAAATGTAAATTTTAAAACAATTATGCTTAATAAGGATATAATTATCTATAACCTCATTCTTCGGAGGAAAGTCTGTTAAAAAGGAAAATATTTTTTGTTGTTTTAATTAATCAAAGTTACAAAGAGGTATCCAATATCAATGCATCCCCTAAAAACCCACGCCAGGTAGAGCCTCTACCAATTAGAGTAAGGTTAAAAAATAACTCATTCACTTATTTGAACTAAGGCGGTAATCGGTTATGAATGGTTCCATTACAAATCCATTAAGGTGCCGGTTACAACAATGTTAACCTTATACAAAAAGACTTATAGACGTTGCCGACTTATTAAGCCAAATCGCGAACACAAAGAGTACTATAATTATCCTATAAAATGTGGCAAATGCAAGTTAAAAGGAATTTGCCCTATATTAGGAGTCGATCTTCATGTTTGGGTGCTAAGGTCCATATACTATGTTATAAGCTTCTTCATTCTAGTTGGATATCTCCGCTATACATTTTGATCTAGTAGTAGCGGTTTCAAACGCCTCTGAGTTCTAATTTGAAAAGTATCGTGTATGAGTTAAGACGATGGTAGAACCCCTCGTGATTCGACTCCGGAGGCAACACATTCTCTTCTTAATAACAGCAGTGTTAAGCGTTGCTTTGTTTTTGGTTTTAAGAGTGCGTTAAGGGAAATATTCTTATCCGCATCCACATTCCAACTTAGTCCCAATGACGGCATTGGTTTCTTTGCTGTCTGGACGCAGCCGACTTCAGACCTCAAGTTAATTTACAATTATAATGCAACAAAACTTTAGCATTGATTAACCCACAATTTGTAATTTAGTCAATAAGTTTACATACAATGTATAGGAGTTGCGTAAATAATGAGCAATAAGCAAGAATTTTTAGAAATTTGTCCCCTCAGGGACTTAGTAAAGAATGAAAGTCTCCTCATATAAAATATAGCGAAATGATACGTCCGGTTGACAGCCGTAAATTATCCAACAATGTGGGCAAAGGCGCGACCTAAACTCACGTTATGGTTTAATTTCAGCCTTATAGCCTAAAGGGGCCAGCACACTCACGGTTTCATTTTCGTCATAGATTCAAACATAATGATAAACGAATAGTACGAGTATGTTCAGAAATGTTCATTACTTTATTTTCGTTGCCAATTACGAATTGCCCTAAGTATAGGTTTCTCGTAAATCTCGCAAAAATATTACTTATAAATTTCGTCACCTTTATAACTGATAATTTGCAAGTGCCTCTTTTAAACTTGTGTAAAAAATATTTTTCACAGATAGCAACTGAATTTCTCAAATTCAACAATGATGTGAAATTCAACGAATTTCGTTAATTGAACAGAAATATATTTTTAAAATTTAATTGTTATCGTTATTTTAACACACAAAGGAAATATTTTATTACGTCACTACTTAATTTAATTAATTTACAAAAACTGATGTATCCGTTAAGTTAACTGTTCATTGCTTTATTTACATCGGTTTCTAGTAGGTATTTGAGGGTGGTAGATCCTTTTCCAAAAGCACCACATCTATTTCTGACTAACAAGCTCAAAACTCCTATCAAATACTTTCAATATTCCAATATGTCTGCTGTGGTCTAGTATGAGTGGTAAAGGTTACATACTTGTCCAAGACGGTTTGACTTAGTACTCAAGGGTAGCAATGCAACAGTTGACGACCTTACATACGGTTTTAATTTTATCTATGGTTGATTACAAATAACCATGGACAGCAGTAGCCACTTGCATGCTTACTTACTACTTCTGTACTATCAATAACCTATTCCCTCAGACAAGGAAGTCGGTTAAAAGGGTAGAAATTGTCAAACTTCTATGTTTATTAAGCAAAAATTGGAAGAATTAACTGTATTAATAGTTCAGTTACATATTACGAGCCATAATTGAATAAGATACTCTTACCAGAGTAAACATTTTACCACATAGTATGGTAAACTTCGGTATCTGAAATTGCAATTATAATCCAAGTGACTGTCGTAAATTAATCGACATTGTAGGTGGAGGCGCGGCCACTAAACAGAAGTTATGGTGTTAAGTAATGGCAAGCTTTATTGAGGTTACACACTCTACTTTGTTACAGAACTTGTATATGAATGAAAATGTTAGAACACTTCATTTATTTTTTCATTCTAAAGCTGATTTTTTTTATTATATCAATGTCGAGCATGTTTTCATCTTATTAGTGGTCACTGCGTCAATGGACATTCGACACAAATACTTCCACGTTATAGTTCCCGGGGTCGGTTGCTGAACGGATCGAGCTCCCAATTTTATGGCCCACAGCCCCGGAAGCCCCTTTTAAGTCGTTTCTTCCGACAGGTAGGGAATACTGTATCTCCAGTAACTAGAATACTGGTTCCGAGACTACGAAATGAACTGTCATATACCTAAATTTTCATATTTCGTCGTTTGTAGCGGTTTCACGTCCTCGCACTGAATCGGAAGAAAAACGCCATCTGGAACTACTTTTTAATAGAGCCTATTGTATCGTTATTTAATGTATCAAAGCCATCGAATTAACATATTTGTACAACGAGGTGTGTTCGTCAAGCAAGCAAACCAGTTAGTCTTGAAATCCCTCTAAAATCTTAGGTAAACTTTACTAGATAGGCTATCATGTGTCAATGCACACATTGATACCACTTTATGTGCCCATAAAGTGCTCTGTCGCATATCCCATCCAACATACTTCGCAAATAAGGCGATGTCCTATTGTTTTACATGTAATGGTTGTGCGTTGTCGTCTTGTAAGTTACACTATAATTACTATATGATAGTAACTACCTACCTACCTACTTAAATTCTACTTAAAAATATAATTTCAGGGTGGAAAAACAACGTGATTGGACTCCGGGGGCACAATCACCACACCCATTTCGGCCTTGTATCAGCTGTATTAAGCGCTGCTGTGTTATGGTTTGAAAGGTGTGGTTAGGGAGACAAGTTCTCAGGTGTAGCAATGCATCTGTAGCCGATATCACTAGGACAGTAATCTTATTGAGGGTTGATTACATGTGTCCACAAGCAGTGGACTGCATACTTAGCATGCAGGTGGACATTTTTAATGGACAAAGAAATCTTAAAATTGATTTAGCAGTATAAATATTAAAAAGACCACTTCGCCTTCCGTCTACCATTACCATAAACTATGACCATTTCAAAAGAAATCATTGCGTCATTCACAAACAGTTGTCCAAGTCTATACTTCCATATCCAAGAAAATAAAAATGTTCAGAATACAGCAAAAAAGATTACAGGATTTGAAGCTCAGATTTTAGTGTAAAGTTAATTACGCCAGATTCAAATGCGGCTTGAGGGTTGACGGCGAACAAACATGCCTTGGCGACGCTGACCTGTATGCTTTTGGTGCAAGCCAAAAGCGACACGCGGTTTTAATTTAAATTTATTATTCACATACATTCTGAACGGATATATTCGAAAAACGTTTAATATATAAAAACAGTTCTTTATCAACATTGAACTATATTTCTCATACCCTTGTTGTCTACTTTGAATGAATTATGGATCTCTTGCTGGGTATAGATCCTATCTCAGAATTTAATGAGTTAAAGCCAGCCTGCCAGGCTGGTTATGTAGGAATAGTCAAATTTCATGTCGTTTAGCTAAACTTTTCACCCCGTACTCTCATTATGGGGTAAAGAGAGTAGCGTCCAAATTAATATACATTGTGTAGATCCATATTAAAAACGACCGACCCACAAATAGCTACCTAAGTTATAATAATAATAATAATAGTAATAAGTATAACAAGTCAATGTAACTGTACACATTTATTTTTGTAAGTACATTAAATATAAATAATACTACTAATTGTAATTACTTCTGTCTTACATGTTAAACTCGTGAATTTCTTCAATCCAGTCCAAATAAGTCCACAAAAAAGTTGTTAGATTTGTTATTAAGTATTTCTACACCTCATTGCCTAAATCACATCTCATTAGACTTAGTGTTATCCGCTCTTTATCTTGGTCAAACTTCTGTGGAACTGATAAATTTTCTCGAGATATTATTTTTACGTTGATTACCAGAACATAAGCATCTATATGCTCGTAACAGCCATTGGATATTCTCTTATTTGTAAGTAGTAGGAATATAAACTTAGTACCCTCTATTTTACGAGTATTACTACCATATCAAAACCGTTCGCATTAGGCTCCTATACAAATAGTAAGCTCAGGCGGATCAAGCTATAAGCGGTTTAAGATGTTTACATGATTTTTGTTATAATAGTTATTTTCACTTGCGGATATTATTAAACTAATTTATGGTTTGCTAATGTTACTAGTATTCTGACCGTGACTACGTTTGTATTTGCAGCTGTACTTATCTATGCATATGAGACTTCAGACTGTTTTATGAAAAGTATACCTAAATTAGGTGAATAGTTTTTTAAAGTTTATTAAAATTTCTGTAATTAAAATACTTATATTTCAGTGTTTTATGCATCGGTAGGTAAGAGAAATGCAGTAGGTACTGTTATTTATTAAACATTCCTTTCTTCGCTCAGTATTAGATCTGCACACCATGCCTCAATTTTTTTTAATGAAATTTAGAAAGACTAACTTAATCTTAATCTTAAATACATAATCTTAAAATTAATATTTAATAAACTAAAACAAACCTACACGTAAACAAATTTAACATATTATATAAAATATACATTTTTGATTTTCTTGAGTAATGAAACATTTTCTCTTGAAAAAGGATTCATCTTTACTAATAGTAACTCAGTCACCCGACAACTATTCTCTCGTGGGGGCCAACTTGTAAAACTAGTTCCTTACAACTTTGTTTCCGTACGAATCATTTCTTGCTCGGGATCACGGCCATCGCTCATTGTCGCGAACTCCTGATTGTTTGAGCGACGACCATCACTCATTTATCTTGCCCCTTCGAGAATGGAGTTTCCTGTGCGCTTGGATTTGTGAAGTCATTTTCAAGACAGATTATGTGTTTCAGATAAACGACACATTCTGGGTGTAATTTTGAAGTCCTTTCCTGGATATTTGTTTTTTGTTACAACTTCTTTATACTTTGACTGTCGCTTATCCACGGTTTCGTTCAACAACATACTCCTGCACATTAACAATTATACATCTTTTTGTAGTTCGACACGGTGGTACCACAGCTAATTTTACTGTCATAACAGGAGTTATAAACAGTTATGTTATGGTTCCTAGGGCGTAGTAAGGCTAATGTTTACCTGGTATATTTAAATCGACCTCATGAAGACGTTTGTCTTTTTTGAGAGTCGCACCTAACTATAGTGGTTTAACAATGATGATAATATCTATCATTATACAAGATTGTCCACAAGAAATTTCAAAAACAAAGGAAAAAAAGACGAGATCTGATTAGCCAAAGTCAACTTAATCATTTTAACTTTATTTTAACCTAAACTCAAGTATAAGCAAAATTCAGAACTTAAAGACACGTGTTTAACTATTGTCCAATGCCCGCTGATAACTCGTGGCTCGCACCAAACATTATTATGTTTTAAAGATCGGTGTACACGACAGGCGTCCGTCATAAGGAATAAAGCCTCGTGTAGCACCGCAAACACATTACGTCGTCAGAATGTGTGTATTTGTGTGGCAGAGATTGTGTACGTATTTATTTTTCGCACCCCCGCCCCCTCACCCTCCGTGACACTCGCATTATTTGCTCACCCGAAGCGTTTGCTCACGTTTGCCTGTGTGTAAACGTATTTTATTTATGTGTTCGGTGCCCACAATCAAAATTATTTATGCCTATACATGTGCCGGCCTTTGTCCCACCGCGTAGGGTCGCCCAAATCGTTTTTATTCAAACTGACTTAATAATATTTCTGTAATTAAAATCGCGTAGCGAACGTTTTCACCGCAGTGGGGTGTTTCGTGCAATTTATGTGTATTTTTTTCGCGGGCGAAATTATTTTTCGGAGGGACGTTTTCTCGCTCCGTTTTTATTGCGCTAGATATTTCACGTCCAAAAGAAACATAAGTTGCAAGTTTCGGTGTAAAAACTCCAGTTTAATAAAGGATGACACTTTACATGGAGCATATGAGGGCGGCGTCGAATAAAAATGCTTTGTTGTTACAGAAAATTGCGAATGCAAAACGTGGCGATAAAGATATGATTACACTTTAAGACAAAATGTTTTATTAAATCTCGCAATAGAATATCGCTTATACTGGGTTGTGTATTAAATTTCATATTACACGAGAAGAGTAATTCTACTGCTTACTTATCATTTTATGTAATAGGCATATAGTTATTTATTACGTAAACACACAATATAAATGTGTTGATGTAATGTTGACTTTTTATGTAGGTATGGAATGCCTTACATTTAAAACATAAAGACAGGGATACAAATATTGCCCTATAAACAGTTCTGACTTCAACATACCTACTCGTAAATAATTACTCTTTTTAATATCTTTGTGACTTTCATCTAAACACGTATGTCATGTAGCTATGCAATCAATCAAAACTGATAGTCAGAAAGACCCACCTTCAGTTCCATTGATTTCGGATTATCCGGTAAGATTAGACCCCTCACTATCCCCTTCATTCCTACGTAATCGTTATACTTAAGACATATTGATAGTCTTTATAACAAATTTGAAAAATCTTTACAGTTATAAAACGATCAGGGTGTTTTCGAAACATCAGAATTATTTAAGTAAAATGCTTGGGATGAGAAGAAAAATTGTTTTTTTATTAAATTGAAATAGAAATCAAACGTACTCATTTCATAAAAAAACCCGAAGTTTTATCTGGTATAAATACAAATATGTTGCGTATCCTGTAAACTAAGATAAAGCCCCTAAAAATAATAAAGGTACATCTCAGCAGCGCTTGTCGCTACTGTTATCAGGTACAAATGTTATATAATTCAATAAAAGTGAAGACTGTTTTGAAAAAGGGTATATTTAAAGCCTCAGCTTAGTGTCAATAACCTTATATGAGTTAGTCTATATTAAACCTCAGGGGTAGCAATGCAATAGCTGACTTCAGGATTCTTGTCTTATCTGAGTTCGATTTCATTATCTTGAGCAGTGGCTTACCATCAGTGCACAAATCTGCTACTTCAATTTCATAATATAAAACCAATATTAGCAACATATACCAGGAGCTTATACACTCAAAGCAATCGATGAACTCCAATATACGTTAAGAATAAACATACCTCGACGGGTTCATTGATTCGGGATTATCCGCCAAGATTAGAACCCTGCCCGTCTATTTCCCATGCCGGATGCTTTATTATACCTACGACTACATATTTCCTTATTTTGACTGCTATTATATGAGTTTTGGGTTTTTCGCGTTTTTTTATAATACACAAGGAGCAAATGGGTATGCAGTCCACCTAATGGTAAGTGGCTACTACCAGCCGTGGATATCTGTGACCAACCACAGATGAGACTAAAGTCCTACCTGAGATCGGCCTCAAACGCCTTGTTACCACCGAGGACTAAGTTCGAACGCCTAAGATCAATATGTGTTCCTTACAACCCCCTTCAATCGCTATACAACAACGCTTAACACCACCGTAATTAAGCAGAAATATGTAGGTAATGTCTCCGGAGCCAAACTACATACAGCTTTACTACCTTCATTATTAAATAAATAATAATATGCGGAATTACACTGTCCATTACTTTTTCTATTGCAATAGATGTTATCAAGCCTGATTATGGCTTATAGCACGTAATACGTTCAGTTCAGTGGGCGAGCGATGATTAATGATCTTTTGATATTTTGCCGCTAACAATCAAGCTCCCCGCTTCCCTTTTTATTCTATTCTCGGGAAAGCAACTGGTGATATTATATTGTTATTAAGTGACCTGAAAATTGGAGTATACTCTCGATCTAGTGTTGTTTTATTTTTATTTGAGCGTTTGATGTTTGTTTTATGAATGATATTTTTACGTTAATTTAATAAGGTTCGATTTATAGTATGTTATACATGTCTGGCTGCAATTCTTTGTTGTATGCAAGAGTATGTATGCATGTATATCTCATTATTTGGCACACTTTACAGCCTAAACAGCTTGTCGGATTGTATGACATGGGGTGGCGTTGGATTTGCCTAAATTCTAAGAGTGACAGATTATATTTTATAAATACTTCGCCCATGTATAAAGACGGACAATGCAATGATAGCCAAGTGGTTGAATCACGGCCTCTCAGTCGAGGGGTCCGAGGTTTAAACCCCAGGCATGGACCTCTGATTTTTCGAATTTATGTACGTGTTATAAATTAGTTATCACTTGTTATAACGGTGAAGGAAAACATCGCGAGGAAACCTGCACACTTGAGAGTTCTTTGACAAAAAAAGGTTGTCAAAAAGTGTGTGAAGTCTACCAATCGCACTTGGCCAGCGCGATGGACTATGGCCTAACCCCCTCTCACTCTGAGAGAAGAGCCGTGCCCAGCAGTGGGACAGTAATGGGTTGACGATGTATAAAGACAGTGGATTGTGAAATGAAAACTAGTAAATAAACTATTCCAAAAATATATACATCATATTACTTCATTATAATATAAAACGTTACAAATAAAAGCGTTACAGTCATAAATTATTATTATAAAAACTACAGACCCAACTGCTTAGAAATAATTACCAGAAAAAAGATTGGTACTAACATAATAATAAAATTATATTAAGATTATATTCAAATTAATCCTATTCATAGCTCTCAGTCGCATATAAAGGCGACTGTACTTTACTTCAGATAAATTCGGTCTCGTCTGTTTTATCGCTGAATTAATGTAATCGATGTAATGTTAATTACATTGATTACATTTTCCTTGAATGAAGCGTCTTGTGAAGCTGCGGTAGTTTGATGTTGAAAAATAATTCTGTAAAAAAAATATTCCAAAAATATTTACTTTTACAATTTTAGTAAATATCCAAGGACTAGTAAGCATTAGGTGATGTGCCATGAGTTAAACACCAACATGAGTAAAACTGGGGAAAAGGGCTAGTATGAGATAAACGGAACATGAATTAGATTACATGTCCCGGGGCTCCGTTAACCTTTATCAAACAGAGGGCGATTTTTAATTTCAACACCGAGTAATATGGCGGCGATTTAACGTAATGAATTCTTATACCAAATGAATATTTAAACACGATGTGGAATTAAAATGAAATAGATTTAATTTTATGGAATTCATTACGTTTATTGGGTCCTCGATTCACCTCAAAGGCACTCGAATATTTTGTACTAAAATCGTAAATGGAGTAATTGGAAAGGTCATTCAGAACTGTTACTTTAATGAAATATGTTTATTTACCGGATATTCGAGGACAAAAATCTATGCGTACCTGCCAACATTCAGCAGGATTCAGGGAATTGAATTAGTCTTTGGCAGTACCAACAAGTCTATGGTCCGTTTATTGATAGAACTTCTCTTTTATGGTCGTAGAACATTTCTAACCGGTCGATCAAATCCAGTGGAAGCAGCACCATAACCATTTCTTATATGATAAAAACAGGAGGCATGAAAACTTGTCCCTTAGGAAAACAACGTATCAGCAACCGATTACATTTTGCAATTATTTTTGTACAAATAACGCAAGTTTGAAGCCAGAATACATATACCTACATCGAAATGTAGGTACTAATTTGATCTATTTAATTCTATGTTCAATTATGGATACGTAGATTGTATAATTTAATGTCTTATGTAGGTAAATTGCTAATATTTTAAATAAGTTAACTGTGATAATATCAACCCAAAATTATTTGTAAATTTAACAAAACCGTAAACAGTTTTACGTAATAAAGTTATTGACACATTTATCTTTGCGTCTGTATTTCCGAACTAGGTAAACGGAATACCTCTGATTCCCTGACGCTCTATCCAGGATTCATTCCCTTAACAAAGTAACCGCAGAACAACAGCACAGAACGTATTGTTGCTGCTAGATCGATAGCCAAAGACCCGTTAATTAATGACCCCCGAAGGACTCACCGGCACTTACACTAATTAATTAAACTCCGCTGCAAACGGACTAAGCGAACTCCCATGTCTTTTCATTGTTTAAAGAAACTTTTTTCTCGACGCCATCACTCAATACTGTTGCTTAACTAATTACGTTTCAAGTGATCGTTAAACCCTTGATGTTTTTATTAGATTATTTTAAATTCTCCCCTACTACAGCCGTGTAACCGCTGTTATGTTTTGTTTTAGACGATGGAGTACGTCTCGAACACAAGACACTTAACACATGAACTCGTTTTTACTTCTGTTTTATAATGATATATAAATGTACATGGTATATATATTTTTATACGATGGAGTAGCAAACCAGCATGCAGTACAACTGATGGTTAGTGGCAACTGCCGTCCATGGACATTTGTGAACCAATCCAGATAAGACTAGAATCCCAACTGAAGTCGACCACAGATGCGTCTCTACCCCTGAGGACTAAGTTGGAACGCCTCGTTAAGTTTATCTCTCTTACCACACCCTTCAAACCAGAACACAGCAGCGCTTAACACTGCTGTTGTTAGGCAGAAATAAGTGTGGCGGTGGT